>ML299945.1:0-32624 GCA_005239495.1 Nicotiana undulata | reverse complement strand
CTCAGACTGTGATTTATTTTCATTACTACTGAGTTGGCGTACTCATAAAGACTCCATGTGCCTCTGTTCAAAGATCCAGGTATTAGTTCGCAGCAGTAGCTGACGCAGTTTGATAGCAGCATTCACGGGATTTCGAGGTAGCTGTCCAGCGTCCACAGCTTCTCCATTTCCCTTCCTTATTTAGTCTTAGCATTTGATTCAGAGACATATATTATAGTTTTAGCAGAGTTAGATTTATTTATTCGTAGATGCTCATGACTATTGACTCCAGTTCTTGGGAGGTTGTTTAGGCTAATAATATGGGAACGTTAAGACTTATTTATATTATTTATGCTATGGTTTGCTTGATTTTTATTTAATTGTGAACTAATATAATTGGATAAATGCGTAGTAAAGTGATGGTCGGCTAGCCTAGTTCCACGATAGGCGCCATCATGGCATGTTAGGGTTTGGGGCCGTGACATCTAGCATGCTAATAAGATATAGGTTTTAGTTCAGTTTACAAAGGAGACCGTGGCAAAATTAACATAGGTATCTACTAAGCGAGGAGAGGGGAGTGACCAAGGATATTAAGAAGTTAGAACTCTAATGGCTCTGATACCCTAGGGGGGAAACCGTGGATAATCATGATATTTTGAGGAAGTTCGTATAGTGAAATAGAAAGTTCAGAATCTGGTTAATAAGTTTACAACCAGAAGGTGCTAGTGCCTAGAAGATTGAGTAACAGACTCGTAGGTGACGAATGGATTAGGAAGTATTTTTAAGGAGGGAGGGTGTCCTAACCCCATGAGATCCCGATAGTTGTTTCATTGGAGTATAGTCGGGGAAGGTATATACATTTAGAATTGTTGAGTATGTAATGTATATCTTGCAAGTTTAAACATTACAGGATGAATGTTTCTAAGGATGGGAAGGATGTTACATTCCGCGTCTTCGTACGTTAAAGTTTCGTCGTAAGTTAATCGATATAAGCTCGGGAATGAGATTATTTTTGAGGTTTTAAGTATTTATTTCATTCATAAAAAATGATAAGTAAGTTTCATGATTTTCTAAGGATAAACAATCGAAGAAAATGAGTTTCGTTGAAGTTTGACATTTTTGGATAAAATATGGTCCAAGATATAATATCTCGTATTCATGGACTAGTGTCATACAATGTACCAAATGACATGATATTAAGGTATATAAAGTACGGAGAAGGGTCTGATATATCCCTGTACTATTAAAAATTATTTACAATTGTCGTTATACTATTGGTTCCAAAAACACCCTACTGTTTTACTATTAAAACACATATACCCCTAACTTGACGGACTGGACACGTGGCACCCATCCAAAGTGGTTGGTCTATCTAGTCTTAAACTAAAAGCGACTTGCCCCATTACCCGGTACCCATAACCCAGCTCACTTGTTGGAACTCTGCCCTCTCTTCATTTCCCATTTTCAACAGTTGCAAAAGAGGAAATTATATAGAAAAAATAAGGATTGAGCGGTGAAGAAGAAGATGATTTCCCCTGTAATGAAAGCGTGACCTCAATCCAAGATCGACTTCTATTATCAATCCAAGACTGAAATTTACTCTCTATGTGACTTTTCTCTGTTTTCTTTTTCATTTCCATTTTGGTTAATTACTGAGAAAAAAAGGTGATAGAAAATTTAATAGCTTTTAATGTGAGGTTCTTTTTTCTTTGATTTTGATCAATATTTTGTACCAAGTTTGTAACTTTTCATCTGAGTGTTCATAATTTTCTTGGAGTTTTAATTCAAAGGTGTTTGCTCGGTTTTCATTATTTCAAATGCTAGAGGTGAAAATTGGTGATTTGATGAAACTTGCAAGTGTGTATTCTTTTCTTGAAGGAGATCTATTTTCTTAGCTAATTTTTTTATTTTTGAAGTGTTATTTTACTTTTTGATATTCTTTTTCAGTTTGATTGCTTGGGGTGTCCATATTTCATGTAAAAACCTAATTTTGCTCGTCGATAAGGATCTAATTTTGGGAGTTAAAAATTAATTAAAATAAAATAGGGTCGGATTATGGGTACCGGGTAATGGGCTTGCTTTTAATTCAAGACGAGATGGACCAACAGCTTTGGATGAGGCATGCCACGTGTGCAGTCCATCAAGTTAGGAGTTTATTTGTTTCAATAGTAAGACGGCAGGAGATCTTTTGAGCTAATAATATAACGGAGGATAATTCTAAATAATTTTTAATAGTAGAGGGATATATCATAGCCTTTTCGATACAAAGTATGTTAAAAGTAATTAGTATTTTAAGTGAATTGAGATGAGATTAGGTTGTCATTATTAAGATGAACAGAATGAGGAAGCGTTAAAAGACTTAGATTTATACATAAAGGATAAGCAGGGAGAGAGTAACCTGGGATTGGATAGCAGACATCGATAATAATAAACAGCCGGTATGGTATAATATGACCTACCTATATGGAGTAATTCCATAAGGAAAGATAATCGAGGCTATGAAAATAAATATAGCAATAGTTGTAAGTTTGACAAAGTACCAAGCAAAGAACTTCAGTACACCTATAGATGCCTAGAGGGACTGTTTGTCATAGTTCTATATATGTTCACAAAGCAAGGTCTAGAGATTGGCTAAAAGCAGGAGAAAAAAGGAGAGAAGAGTCACATAGGCACACATACAAGGACAAAGTAGGACAAGCTACATGACAGAATGTTGCAACATTCATGAGATTAGAAGAATGTTTACCACACATCGTGTGTGAGAAAGAGGCCTAAAGGGGTGGGAATGCTCTGGTTTTTGGATTTATTCATGGAACAGTTGCTTAGATTGAAATTACAGTATAAAAATATTCATAATATTTATAGGTTATAAGACTGATAAACACATCAGCCAACATTCGAGGATGAATGTTTCAAAGGGAAAATGATGTTACACCCCATGTTTTCATACATAAAAGTATGTGTCGTAAGTCAGTTGATGTATGCTCAAAAATTAGATCATTTTTGAAAGTGTATAAATTAAGTTAATAACATTACTTTGGAGGTTACAAATATTTAAGATCAAAAACTTCAAGAACCAAGAGGGTTGGAACGCTTAGAAGCTAAACAAATCGAAGAAAATAAGTTTCGTCGAAACGGCAAGTTGGGAATGTTACAACCCGTACTTTTTAGGTCTTACTAGGGTGATTAACATGATAAGGAGGTGATTATATGAGGTATTTTAGTCATATTATAGTTGTGTGTTAAGTTTTGAAGCCAAACGAGGTAGGAAACAAAAGTCGACAAAAGTTGTCGCAAGTTACGGTTATAATTTTACATAAAAGTCTATAGACATCCTAAATACATCCTTAGGATTTTGAAGCGAACACATCAACGCAATCCTTATGACATAGGTAAGACTTTCCCATCCCCCTTTCTCCTTATAACTCGTGTTTTGGAAAGAGCTTCGTTACTAAGGAATCTTTTCACCTCTTTATTTTAGTTATACAAGCATAAGTAAGTGTGTGGATCAAGGAAAAAAGGTTTGGAAGCAAGAACACAAGAAGTATGTATGGTTTTCATTTTATTTTCGGTATGATTTGATTTAGCTATGTTCTAGCCTTTCCTCTTTAACTTTTAAGGGTTTTTCAAGGGAAACTTCAGCATGTATGGTATCCCTGTATAGTATTCAATTCCATATGTGATCTACGGAAGAAACTAGCTTAGGTTGAAACTTCAAAACACAACAAAAACAAAAAGGGCAAATTGCCCATTAGGCCTATGCCATCCGTACATTTGTTTGTTCTGTTCCTTTGATGTTTTAATGCATACCTAACACCCATATGATCCTAATAGCTTTACTTAATAATATATAGGCTTAATCAGGTATTGATGCTTAGATTATTCCTAGATCATATTTAGACTTTCATGTCAAAAGTTAGCCATTATGAGTTGACATTGCATTCATAATTCCGTTTTATCGATCGTTTGACACTATGTGGATAATTGGATCTCTTTTAGTTTGATATTATCATCTTTGCCGAGTATCCGTTCCCGTGTATATTGTGGTGCATGCTGCTGTTTTTGGGGATCATCCAGTTTTAGGGGAAAACTCTGCCAAAATATTTGGAAATTCGAAGAGTTGGACAAATACCTAAATTGATTATAAGGGGATCCTAATAAGTCAATTAACCTTAGTATCTCATTTACATACTCTGTATCTCCCTAAAATGGGAATAAGCTCCTCCATCCAACTTATGGACGACGAGCATTAGATTACATTTTTGATTTCGTCTATGGTTTTCTTAATGATATCTTTAGTCCATATGATGTTGCCACATGTGTTATGCCTCATACATGCTTACATTGATTATGATGTGGGAGATAGCCAATAACACCAGCGAGGCGTATTGATTATATTCCAGGGGGAGATATCCTATAACGCCAGAGAGGCGTATTGATTATATGTTTGGGGGAGATAGCCCATAACACCAGTCGGTCTTGTTGAATATATATTTACCTGCTAGGAGGATATAGCCCATAACACTAGTTAGGCATGTTATATACGTGTATATAGCTACAGTTTGCATTGCATGACTTTACATGCAGCTAGTTGAGTTTTACAATTACCTGATTGAGGGGATATAGCCCATAACACCCGACAAGTACCAGTTAAGATAGTAGTTCGGTTTCAGCATAGTTTCAGCTTAACCTTTGGTTCAGTTCCAGATCAGTTCCTAGTTTAGACTCTTGTTTAGCTTTCAGCTTATATTTAGATTTCCAGTTTACAGCCATACTTTTGTATACTTTACGTATGATTTCCACCCTACATACTTTGTACATATCGTAATCACGTCCCTTCCATGGCACTACATTTCATGTCGAAGGTACAGATAAATCAGCATTTGAGCCACATCAGTAGGTCATCAACCAGATGTTGGAGCCACTCCGCTTACTCCTGGAGTTACTTATCTTTTGTTATGTGTACAGACAGCTAGTTTGGGGAGGTGGAAGCCATGTTTCGTCCATTACTTTTTCAGTTCAGCACTCTTAGAGGCCTGTAGATATGCATCTATGAAATTAGTATGTTTCTATATGTCAACTTGTGTTAGCCTTGTCAACTTTCCAGATTGTACAGTTCTAATCAGCTATGCTTATGTTCGTTCAATTTATCTCTTTATATGCATGATTAGTAGATTACCAGCAAATTTGGTGATGATTGGCACTTAGTATTGGTTATCTGCTGTGGCCCTAAGCTAGTTCGTGACAAATCATGTCATAGGTGCAGCAATGGATGAGAAACCGTCTACGAAATGACGATAATATCCGGCCAAACTAAGAAAACTCCGAATCTCAGTGGCTGAAGACGGTCTGGGCCAACTCTAAACTGCTTCAATCTTCTTCGGATCTACCTTGATCCCCTCACTCGACACCATATGACCCGAAAATACAACCGAATAAAGCCAGAATTTGCACTTTGAGAATTTTACATACAAATTCTTCTCTCTTAAGGTTTGGAGCACGATCCGCAGATGCTGCTCATGATCTTCCCGCCTGCGAGAGTACACCAATATGTCATCAATAAACACAACGATGAATGAATTAAGATATGGCTAGAATACATAGTTCATCAGGTGCATAAATGTTGTTTGGGAATTGTTCAGCCCGAATAGCATCACAAGGAACTAGAAGTGACCATATCGAGTCCTAAAGGCAGTCTTCCAAATATTTGTATCGCGAATCTCAACTAATGATACCCCCGCTGTAAATCAATATTCAAGAACACTCTAGCACCCTGAAGCTGGTCAAATAAGTCATCAATGCGCGACAATGGATACCTATTCTTTACCATAATTTATTCAACTTCTGATAATCAATACACATATGAATAGAACCATCCTTCTTTTACATAAACAAAATAGGAGCACCCCAAGGCAACGCACTAGGCAGAATGAAACCCTTATCAAGCAACTCTTGCAACTGCTCTTTTAACTTTTTCAACACCGCTGGGGCCATACAAAATGGTGGAATATAAATGGGCTGAGTGTCCGGCAACAAGTCAATGCTAAAATCAATATTTCTATCTGGTGGCGTGTCGGGAAGATCTGGTTCGAATACATTTGGGAAGTTTCTCACTACCTAAACTGACTCGACGGTAGGAACATCAGCACTGACATCTCTCACGAAGGCTATATAGCATCACACCTCTTCTCAACCATCCGTTGAGCCTTTACAAATGACACAACCCTACTGGGAACATTTTCACCCCTCCACTCTAATCGTGGCAAACATGGCATAGCTAATGTCACAGTCTTGGTGTGACAATCTAGATAGCATGATAGGGTGACAACCATTCCATGCCCAAGATAACATCAAAATTTACATACTAAGTAACAGTAGATCATGTCTGGTCTCAAAACTACCAATAACTACTAAACATGGTCGGTACACACGGTCCATTACAATAGAATATCACACGGGCGTGGACACATAAACAGGAGAACTCAAGGAATCATGATATATATATAAATACGGAGCAAAGTAAGATGACACATCTGAATAAATGGACACCAAATCAAATAAGACTGATGCATCTCTATGACAAACCGGAGCCATACTTGTGATGACTACGTCTGATGCGAATACCTTAGTCCTACCCAAAAAAGCCTAGAATTTGGCTTGGCCTCCCCCTCTAGGGCAACCTCTACCCGCCTATCCCCCACCCCTAGCTGGCTGTGCGGGTGGAGTAAAAACTGGAGCAGCAACCATGGCCTGTGAAGTCTTTGGACCTGACTGAATCTGTGGAGATAGAGTAGTCTATGGAGGTGCACCGCTCATGAGTATGGAGCAGTCTGGCACCATATGACGGGTATCACCACACTCAAAGTAAGCTCTTGATGGGCGTGACTCCTGGAACTTGCCCTAGCTTGGTCATCATGAGTGATCGCTGAAGGCATCCCATGCAGGAGGTACACTAGAAAGTGGCTGATCAAAGTGTGCAACCTAAGACCTCGAAATAGTCGGAGCACCACTGGAAGGTGGAAGTGTTGAATGTACACGACGGTTCACATAGACTCTATCATGATGGGTTGCAGTTGTCGCTTGGCCACCACTAAATCCTCTAGTGCCTCGAGGCCTCTTGGCCTCCCTGTCCTTTCTCTCACGACCCACATACCCTTCAACCTCTGTGCGATCTCTACCACCTACTGATATAGGGTATCTGTCTCCAAATATCGAGCCATGTTGAATCTAATACCATAGTTGAGCCCCTTGATGATTCAGCGGACCAGCTCCCTGACTGTAGAAACCAAAGTAAGTGTATGTCTGGACCACTCGCTAAATCTGATGGAATACTCTGACATTGTCATAGTACCCTGGTGCAGCAGCTCAAACTCCGCGCGCCATGCATCTCGGTTATGGGGAACAAGCTCTCTCAAGAATATCTCTAAAAGCTGATTCCATGTAAGTGAAACTGCATTGGTTGGGCTACCCTCATTGTAAGCCCGCCACCATTGATAAATTGCTCATGATAGTTGGAATGTAGTAAAAGTAACTCCACTCGTCTCCACAATACCCATGGTGCGGAGAATATGATGGAAGTTCTCTAGAAAACCTTGTGCATCCTCTGAAGCTAAGCCACTGTAAGTAGGGGGATAACACTTCTAACCTCTCAAGTCTAAGTTGCTCCTCCTCGGATGCCACTGCCCTAACCTCAGGCTGAATCGGAATAACATGTTGCGCTGGCATAACCTCTGGGACCTGATCAAGATGGACTCGATGCTCTGGAGTACTGACCACGGGAGTCTGAGCTCCTCCTCCAGCCTGGGATATGGCTGGTGCAAGTTGAATCAACCCCGCCTGAGCTAGAGTACCGAACATGCTCAAAATTTGTGCAAGGGGTCTACTGAAGTGCAGGGGTGGCAACATGAGCCTCGTGTGCCTGCCCCCAACTGGAGCTACAGGTCGCTCTTCCATCGCAGATCGGGAAGGTGGGCTAGCTACGCCACGTTTCTTCCTCGGTCTGGCTCGGCCCCGACCCCGACCTCTCGCGGCTCTAGCAAGGGGCGTGGGTGTCTTATCGTCGGATCCAGCAGTGCGTGTCCTCACCATTTGTGAGAGAATAGAAAGTAAAGATATAGATTTAGAAGTCAACCAATTCTAACAATAAGGAATCAAAGAAGTGGAAGTTTCCTAACAGTTTTGTATACTCTCGAAGATAAGTACAGACATCTCTGTAGTGATCCGCAAGATTCTACTAAACATACTTATGACTCATAACACCTATGAACCTAGAGCTCTAATACCAACTTATCACGACCCCAAATTCCCACCTTAGGATGTCGTGATGGCACCTGGTCTCTAAAACTAGGTAAGCCTAAAATTTAATAATAACTTAACAAAAATAATCGAATAGGAATAATAAAGCAAAACTGATAAATTCATATACCCTTCCAAAATAGAATCTTAACAACACTTCTCCCAAAACCGATAGAACTGAGTCATACGCTCTACAGAGTAATCTAGAATATCTACTACAACATTGTCAAAAGAATAAATACAAGAGAACAAAAAAACAAGGGAAGGTGATTTCGAGGCATGTGGACGCCGAGCAGGTATACCTTGAATTCTCCGGAAAACAACTAAAATCAATCACTAACGTCCAGCACAGGCAGACGTACCTGGATCTGCACAAAAAGATGTGCAGTAGCGTAGTATGAGTACACTATAATGGTACCCAGTAAGTATCAAGCCTAACCTCGGTAGAGTAGTGACAAGGCCAGGTCAAGACACGTACTAGGACATAATATACAGAACGAGAATATAATAACAAGAAGTAATAGAAAGCGGAGAAATAAATGATAACGAAGCGGGTTAATAAGATAGACTAATGAAACAATTGTAAGCATAGTGATAACAAGAAGGAAGTAAATAAGACAACCACAATAGTCAAATGCGGACAAAACTGATAAGACAAGGAAGACTAAAATCAACGAGAACTATTTCACCAATAACTCTTTTCAATATGAGATGCACAACAAGAATCACAACCGAGGTACTTCCTTGTATTCACATGTATCAATTTCAATCACAATATTTCCTTATACCGCCATGTGAACCTTACATTTATTTAGTTTTGAAAATATTTTTTCTAAAATAGCTTCACGCACTTTAGCCCACTTTATGACTTCGCGTGGCTTCAAGTAATTCCCTTACTAGCAACACGCACATATTTCCCACCTTATGACGCCGCATGAATATTAACCCCTATCTTTATACCGCCGCATGCGTATCAATACAACAACACAATAATAACTCGCACCACAAGTGCACATATGCCACAACTTGCCAAAATCAACAATATCAATATTTTCACAACAATAGCTCATGGCTCAACCACAATGTGTACAAGAATATCAATAATAACAATGAATGTAAATTGCTCAACAATGAAGATATCTCAACAATTAACAACTTCGTCTCAATGTGATAACGGCTTTCACGAGTTCAACACCAATAACGCAACAAGAAGATATTTCATGAAATAACAACTTCAATTACGAGTAATTCAACAATTAAATATGTAACAAGGCAATAAGAAAGGCAATAACTTCAACTAGGCATAGAAGAGAAAAACAACAAGTAAGAGGTAGAACAAGTGTTAACAAAGTAAAATAAGGCATGTAAGGATAGACTAACACATGTAAGAGTATATTAACAATGAGAGTTAAAATATGATATGACAATTCAATTAAAGGCATGAAAAGAGTCTACATCACCTAAACCGGTCGAATATCACATATAACCCATGTACCCACACGTCACCTTGCGTACACGGCTTTCACATAACACAAATAGCACAATCAATCCCAAATCCTAAGGGGTAGTTCCTTCACACTTAGTTAGGCAAGATACTTACCTCAACTAGGCCAAGTCAAACTCGAAAATAGCTTTTTCCTAAAATCCGACTCCACACGGGTCAAATCAAAATTGACTTAATATCATCAAACAATGCAAGGGAAAGTTATTAATATAGATACATTTTTCCCGAAAAGTCAACAAAATATAACATTGGGCCCGCCTGATCAAAGTCGGGGACCAAGGGTAAATTTTGACTATCAATAACCCCACGAGTCTATATATGTGATTAGTCTCAGAATTCGAGTCCAAATCGACTCTCAAAACTCAATTTCTCATTTATCAAAAACTTGACCAAATTTCTCAATTTTTCCTCTTTGATTCACCTAAATATGATTTTAAATCTAAGATATAATCATGAAATATAGTTGGAAATTGATTAGAATCACTTACCCAATGATTATAGATGAAAATGCCTTTTCCAAACCACCTTATACCGAGTCTAGGGTTCTAAAATGAGATGAAATTCTGAATTTTCTAACCTTTTGTTCAATTGCAGAGGTCACAATTGCGACATGCAAACCCTCGCAATTGCGAAGAAATTCTCGCAATTGCGGGACTAACAGACTCAAGAGGAACTTCGCAAATGGGAACCCTGTTCCCTTTGCAAATGCGATTGTCTCATTGCAAATGTGAACTTTCCTAGCCAAACCCAATACCTCGCAAATGCAAACTAGGCATCGTATTTGTGATACATGAACCTCCCTTGCCTCATTCGCAATTGCGAAGGTGGTGCTCCAAATTGCGACATCAAAGCACCACCACACCAGTTTTCCTGTTTTCAAATCCAAATCATGTCCGAAACTCATCTGAGCCCTCGGGGCTCTAGACAAAATATCTACACAAGTCTAAAAATATCATACAAACTCGCTTGCGCAATCAAATCACAAAAATAATCTAGAACTACAAATGGAACACCAAAACACATGAGTTTCAAAGTAAAGTTCAAGAACTACTAGAATTGCAACTAAGAATCTGAATCCTAACAAATGAACTCCAAATGATACCAAATTTTGCAGACAAGTTCTAAATGGCATAATCGGCCTATTCCATGTCCCAAAATCAAATTTCAAACCTGATAAAAGTCAACCTACGATCAAACTTTTAAGCCGTAAATTGCCAATTTTTCGCAAAACAATACAAATCTACGGACTTCCGAATTCGGTTCCGAGCATACGCTCAAGTTAAAAATCACGATATGAATCTATCGGAGCCATAAAACCACCGTTCCAGGGTTATTTTACAAAAGTCAAAGTTTGGTCAATATAAACAACTTAAGCTTCTAAGCCAAGAATCAAAGGGTCTAATTCAACCTGAAATCTTTCCGGAACAAAACCAATCAACTCTGTAAGTCATAATACCATAAACACACATTTGTGAAGCATCAAAAGGGCAAACAGGGTGCAACTACACAAAATGTTTGGTCGGGTCGTTATATTTTTGTTGTTAATTAATGATACCTATCACACAATTATTGTACTTAAAGGTGCAATTCAGTTAGTCAAAACTCATGCTCAAACTCAAAAATGATACTAGTATCAATCAGTCACGTTTACGTTCAATTCACATAAACTAAAGTTTTATAGGGTCTAAGTAACATAATTAGCTCTCTAGATCACAATTTCATCAAAAGATATAACCTACTAAATTAAAAATCTATCTACAAAAAGTTACACTGAAAATACCGTTTCAAAATAAGAAAAACGTTCTCTTGAAAGAAACCGTGACTAAAACCAACACAATCATACACAATCTTAACGAACACAGAAAAGTCTTTTTAGGTCTTCTTCTTTTTATCCACTACTAATCTACTGAAATAAAAAAATAAAAAAAATTGGACATCTAAGAGAAACAAACTCCGCATTTTTTACTATGCACTTCATTACATGATTCTGTTTAGTACATATGACCATAGTTAATGAAATAACAACTAATTGGAAAAATAACAAATGAAATAAACATCGAACACTACAAGAAAAATGTTCAATAGCGAAGAGAAAAATGGTCCCTAAAAGTAAGAAATTGGTCCCAAATGATTAATTGCGACCAGATAATCTGGTCCTTATAGCTTCCGCCGCTAAAGGTCAGTAAGGACGAGATACAGTACTGGTCGCTAAAACTGTTTCGCGACCAGATTAAAACTAGCCCCTAAAAGGTTTTTAAGGACCATGTTTCTGGTGCCTATTTGCATGTTTTAGAGACTAAGTTACTGGTCCTTAAAATATTTTCGCGACTAGTTTGAATGTCGTCGTTAAAACGTTTCACGGCCAGTTAGAAGCTGGTCGTTATATATTTTCGGAGAAGTTTAAAGGTGGTCCCCAATGTCGAACAGGTCAGCGCTACAAAGCTACAAATTTAGCAACCAAACTTTCTACTCCTAAAAAGGATTTAAGGACTAACAGTCTAGTCCCTAAAGAAACAAGTTACAAGTCCCTAACTAACATTCAATTTGCAACTAGAAATCGGGAATATTAATATATAGATTATGTTGCTTTCATAAAATAATACCAAAAATAATCAACATTCATTAGTTGCACCGTACATCAATGATGTAAGTTAGTCACAATATTGTGTTCATAAACATTTAGCAAAAAATTACATATCACTAATATCCCGCGATTATAATGTGAAATTTTCTTGAAATTCCCAGCAAAATGATGGATAATCTGTATATGTCGTCAAAAATCTGCTTGTACTAAACTTCAATATCCAAAACCTGTAGAAGAAATAAGAAATTTCAGTTAGAAAAACTGTATATAACAATGTAGACGGAATGTTATCAAAGTAGGTATGGGAATAGACAAAAAGAACAGTAAGTTTAGTAGGTATGGGACAGCAAAAAGTTGTTTGTCCCATGTTCGTTCCTAGTGTTGTGGCTACTTTTTGGCACATCTGCCTGCCGTATAACACAAATGAAGTTCTGTGGATACTGGCCATGTAACCTTTTTACGTCATGTATAACACAATTTCATGATTCTCTATAATATAATTTCATGGTTCAAACTGGTATTTATGATTTTCTTGAGCAATCCCAAATTAAAGAGTTAATCAGTTCCCTGCATCGAAGGTAAATTTTTAAGATCTACCAAAAGTATAAAATCGAAAAAGTGTCCTCGGCATACTCCTCACATCACAGTAAATATTACTGAATCTAAACCAAAATATTATTCCAAAAGAAGGGCAATAATAAGACAATCAGTCAACAACTAATCAAAATTATGTGTACAAAGTCAGCACAAACACACACAGAGAGAGGGAGAGCACTAATATTTTTTGTAACATGAGAAATTGGAAATATTCGTCAGTCCATAAATAATCAAACAATCGAAGTACAAGGCAGGATAAAATGTGTTGATACATGTATCAGTTCAAATCTTTTCCAGACAAACATACCCTATCTTGGAGGTCCACAAGAAGCTAATACTAAAATCATTGACCAAGGGAAGCAAAATATAGAAACAAGGATAAACAATGCTATGAAGTCAATTGGATAATCAATCTTGGGTTTGCACTCAATTCAGTAATGCCTAAAATAGACTTTATGTAGATCAATTAAGATCATACATACATTATAAAGTGTGCGTGAGCGCGCGCTTGTATTGATAAAATGACTAACCAATAGTAGTATTTATATTTTAGAACCTAGCAACCAACCTAAATAGGCCATTTCAACTGTCTGGTATTTTTTGGGAGTAATTATTTAAGTAGTGCAATAAGCAAAGAGAGAGGTAAGTTTCTGCTTGAGCCTTCCCTACAGGTGTAACCATTTCATAAGCCAGCACAAACTTTTACCAAATTATACATGATGAAGGCAGTGGCAACATGTTTGTGCTGGTAATTATTTTGTACAACTATGAATTCCTAAGGCAGATATCCATGAGGAAGGCAGTAGCATGGAACTTGGTTTGTCGGATCCAAGATCCAAGATCGCAAGATCAGCATTCAGCACTAGGCACCATATTAGCTTACTTCCTCACTGAACACCTCCACTGCTTTTACATCAAGAAGNAAGGGTGAAAAGCGTCTACGTAAAATCATCTCATATACACGATATATATACTACTAAAGAGAGAAACAAATTGAGTGGAAGGTCAAGATTCTGTTATGTATAGGCTGGCTATAATTGAAGTTAAGTGAATATATGAACAGTTAGGACTTAGGATGGACAAAGTTGGTTATCTCCTTCATTAGGCAACGAAAATGATCGTTATTAGGCAAGAAGTAGAAACCAATCGTTGCCAGCTTTAGGTATAGCAAATTCACCTCATCACCTGCAAGGTCCTTATATGTTATTACAGTTAATACAGTTATCAAATAACTGAATGTTATTATATGTTATTACAGTAGCAGACTTTATTGCCTATTTTGAGTTCATCCAATATTAAACAAGTTCACTTTTAACAACCAGTATGGGTTATCGACTCCAGTATGTGTTATCGAACTTCAATCACTAGTGAACATTAAGAAACCAGTAATGTGTTTAATAAATATGCAGAACCAGCAAATTCGTAATCAACAGAAGAATAAATTCCGCAAATGATATATAATAACACACACTTAAATCAACAAAATAAATTGAGGTTTCAGGTAAGTTGTTACTCACTTGGTATCATCAAGGATCCGAATAGTCATTCTCTTGAACTGGAGGCTGGATATTAGTTTGTTGCGCTAATACGAATTTTTGTACTTTCCTCAGTTCTCTCATCTCATTTTTCAAGTTAGACAGACGATCCTTCAAAGATTGGTTCTCATCTTCAGTTGAACGTATCTTAGCCAATAATTCAGTTTTTGAGGCAGTTCCACCTTTTAAATATTTCACCTTTAATTCACCCCCAAAGTCAAATACATGTCTATGACTTTGTGGTCCAAAGCATTTTTCTACAATCTCTATGTTAGGAAGTGACGGTTCAGACTGCACCAATTTCTGGATTTGAGCCTACAAAGTATATAGAGAAATTTTTGTCAGATCCAATAATAACTAAAAGTAAATAACATGTTCAGATATATTACTATGTTGAGAAAATCAATCTTATGTTGCCTATTGGCCTGAACCAGGTTTCTAGATCAATTGGAGATGTCTATCTGAAGAAACCTGAGTTTAGCAGAGATCCTCTCTTCATACAATATGGATATCCTATTCCTTTAAAAAGAGCTGTAATGTCAGAAGAGCCTTCTATATTGATCCGGAAGATAAGACCGGAAGACTGATTGAAATTTTGGCTCCTATAAATAATTAATGACTTCTTTTCTTGAACTACGAAAAGATTTCCTAGAGATACAATAATTTGTACTCTTTTAATTGATTGATATTGTTGACTTCACAACTCACAGCTTTGCTTACCATCATGTCGAGATTCAAGAACGAACACTCTATATTGTTCCCTCGTAATTTTTTTAACAAAATTGTACTAATTATTTGATATTGTAGTACTACTTAAACTATAAAATTATTTCCATAAACACTTAAATTGTTCGTCTTTTCCATTTATTTCTACCCACCGAACTAAAACAATTAGTAAAGTAAATTAAACAAAACCAAATAAACAGAACAGATTTCTGATTCAATGGGAGGAAAATCACGAAGATAAAGTTTAAAGAAACAGAACAGATCAAAGAGAAAGAAATTAAACTTACTCTTATTTAGGCGGATAATCCAATAGTATAATTTGTGTAAAGTACTTTGGATTAAGGCCTCCAAAGAAGAAATTAAACAGAGTACACGTTCTGAACAGAGCTCTCAACGACGACGACGAAGCGCTCGCTCTTCGCAACCTTTCTGAACTTTTTACCTTCTAAATTTTGAAGGAGTTAGCGGCCGTCTCTAGGGATTTTAGCTTCGTCTTCGTCCTCTTTGAAACCTCTGAGATTAATTTTTTACCTTCTGAATTTTAGTTTCGCCGTCTCTAGGGATTAATTTTAGGTAGGGTCGAATTTTATTCTGAATTTTGAAGGATCAGTTAACGGTTGCGTCTCTAGGGATTTTAGGCTAAAAGTATGGGTATTTGAGAGATTTTAGGGTGAAATAGAAAATTTGGAGGGATATTGTGATTAATTTCCTTTTCTTTCATTTCTTTACTTTTAGTTTTGGTCAGTTCCCGCGCCCCTATCCCGCTAAAATATAATATTAGAGACCAGATCTTAATTTTTTACAGATCAGAATAGGTCTGGTCGTATAAAATTGCATATTAACGATCAAAAAAAATTCTCATCCCTATAAGTACACTTTGAGGGACCATATTTAAAACTTGTCGCTAAATGTTGGTCCCTAATAAGGATTTTTCTTGTAGTGTAAGGGAAGAAAAAAAAGTACGTCAAACAAAACTAAAAACATGAAAAACAATGTATGTTATCATATGTCATATCACGGGCCGACTCCTCCAAAGTGTCAGCGGCACACAAATAGCTCGTGCGACACTCGTAGTCCCACCTAACTATAAGCCAGGCTTCTCTTATACTATAATCTCTAGCATGATCATGTGTCTATGTCAAAGCTTGGCTTAGAGGCTTAGCTTCTCATGTGTCGCTTGTTTGATGCTAATGCTTCAGCCTTGTCTTGTTGACATATTCCTGTGGCGTATTTCAAATGCTGGGTCTTGAAATTGCGCACACCCGGGGTTTAGCTACAAATATGTCACTCCCTCACCTGGCACTAATCGTTGCTCTAGCACGCGAATTCCAATTTTAAAGCTTGGCACTTGCTTGGTGCCATGGTATGTGGTTGTGCTTCGCCTAGTAGGGAAATCTTCTATCCTTGGCCTTTTCCATATGTTTCTTTCATAAAATTCGTATGGTTGTGATATGTCATTGGAAAACATATCACTCACAACATTATTCCATCCCGCATAATGCAGCGTCGCCTTACAACTTCACGTCTAAGTCAATGGACCCTTTCTTGCAAGGTTAAACCCAGGCCATGCTCACAACTCAACACACGAGGTTCGTAAGAGTGGCACCTCGAGTGTCCAGTCGGCACATAGGTCTTTTTCCTTCCCTACAGTAACTTGCAGGGCCTGGTCTTTCCATACGTCAAGCCTCTGGTACTAGTTGTGTGCCCAATGCTAGCCTTGAGGTGCGGCGTTGTCCATAAAGTTCCCTGACTCGTATGGGTACCTTGGAGTCTCCATAGAGATTGCTAGGCAGGACCTTGAGGTTCCCACTCAAGTTTACACACTTTGTGTGGCTTGGTTGCAGCACACACGGGGGAGGCTAGCTGAGCATTCAACACCACTGCCCCTTTATATATGTTTTAAAAGAAAAAGCTCATGTTCGCCCACTTGACATATTTTGACTAGAGAATCATAATGGATCTTTCTCTCTACTCTAAATCGTGAATGAGGCATCATTCATTCTCAAAGATTTGTCTTGACTTCCTTCACACTTCCATGAAGTTTCACCCCATTCCCATATCCGAGGAAAGAAATATAGCCTTCACAAGATTCAACTAATTACGATAATACCACTGAACTTGGCTAAGCGAAGTCCATGGACAAACGAACTCCAAATGACTCCAAACTTTGTAAGCATATACAAGGATATATTAAGAATAAGTCTGCAGCCGAAATCCCTATATTCCATCCATAGCTCGGAAACATGTCGTGTTGAAATTCTTGGCACGCAGGTGACCATCGCCCATAGGCTAGACCCTTGGTCTCCTCCCACGTCCTTGCTATACTTCATTGGAACTCTTAGGACATGAAATACAACATATCCAGATGGTCGTTACCTCCTGAAAAGTCCCTTTGCCTGATTAACCTTCTCCAAGCTCATTGTCAGCACGTGTCTCCCTCACAACTGACACTCGCACAGCTTGCTCGCGCAGGTAGCATTACAAACGCCGAGAGTCCATAAAGGTAGCTTGTAACATTCTCCCCCACTCAAACGGACCATCATCCTCGATGACATAGCAAGCATACGACAACCTAGAGTCTTCCTCCTCGTGGCATTACATCATGGCACCAAACTCTTGTGGGTTGGACTTTTCAAAGTCCATCTCAAAACGGATTCATGCACCATGTACTTCTTCCCCAAGTTTCTCCCAAGCACCTTCGCGGTTTTCACTCGCAATGGTCCTCCACACTTGCACCCTCTGGGGGTTAACATTGTGGTGACACACATGCCATCCACATCGTGACCCTCACGGCTTTCATCTCCATCCGGATTTCTTTACTTCCCTCTTGGTAATTTCAGTAGATCACCCTCTAGTGTGGAACATGCAGTTCAACCGCAAGGTTAACGGTCCCCTTACCTTTTGGAAGACATTTACTAGTACATCTCCATAAGCGGACACTCCCCACTCAAAGTGGAATACACTCTTGTCACCAATGCGAAGCTGGCCCTCGTGGACAAGGTAGGCATCCCTCTATGTGGCAACGCTTGTCAACCATTCCCTCATGGTCCTAGTCCATCCCCGCTGGAAGGTCTCACTATGGCAGCTCTACAAACAAGGTCAAATCTTGATCCCCCAATTCAGTGTGAGTTGCAATTTACGTGATCCAATACTCAAGAAGACAAATTATGGCTAATTCAACATCTTGCTCATCGGTGACACTACCTATTTTTCAACACCAAACACTGTCAAAATTGACATATATCATGGCATACGGAAACCCATGTTGCGCCATAGTATCTTCGACCTTCACACGTTTTGCACCCTTTGGCACTAAGAAAGCTCTTGGGATGTACTCTCATTGAATACTTCATATTCTTACAGTGATAACTTTGCAATATTGTAGAACACTCTTTGTTCTCAAGTCGTCCCTTCGTTAGCAATTACCCAACATTCTCGGTAAGTACCTCTACACTCATCCCAATAGCAAGATCCTCCTTGATTCTTCTATCGATGGGCCACCCGATATGATGCACCTTTGTACAAGGATCCAACTCGTTTGTTCCCTAGTGTTAGATGTAAGTCTGGGAAGACCACACTCTCACTTGGAAATCTATCCATCTTTGATGCTTAGCTATTCCCATCCTGCTCCTGCCTCCTTACATTTGTGATTCAGCACAATGCCTCCCAATATGGTGGTTTGGCCAAATCGTATTTCCCTCCTCAGTGGTTTGATATAATTCCCACACTTGCCTCCCCACACAAAGTGGTTTGTCTCTAGTTCACGAACATGGTGGCTGACGCACCTCATTGAGTCACTTAAACTCCTCATTGTGACATTCGAACTCCCCACAAAGAAGCTTGCTCATAAGTCCTACTTTTTGGTTGTCGCGGCCCCCTGGCACGCCCTACTCTAGATTTGGCATCACAAAGTGCATAGATCTCAAATAAACTATCCAATTCTATCCATATAGAAAGACGCTCAAGTGATGTGTTGCTCGCATCTATGGTAGGATCTCCGCATGACTATGTCCAGAGTTTATAGTCCACGACTCACACTTTTTGCAACATGGTTTCGTGACTTGTCAAGCGTGGCCTTTTCCTATCCACCCAACTCATCGACATATCAACATTCTTAACGGTATCCTATATTGTTCAAAAGAAAATTGTGTTACTAATTTCCCTTCTTCAAGATGTCCAACAACTCTAACTTCGTGTATATCATGAACAAATGCCTTGAATTGACAAGTTTCCAATTCAAATGAACCCTCTGAAATAATCACAATCCTAACCGGACATTTTATCCAAGTCTACCTTCCTTAGCAAGCTGCTAACCCATTACTCACTGATGGATTATCACAATCAAGAACATTGGCGCATCAGCTAACCGTTTGTCCCATCTTGCAACTGCATCCCAACAAAATATCATAATCATGCAATCACTGACCAACCATACATGGCACTACAGCTATCCAAATATTCCTCAATAGAATCCCTCTAAAAATAGCTCCCACCACACGGAAGACATCCCTGATGATATATAAATGCAACTACGATGCCGCAAAACCATTTTCTGAATCACTGATGATGGCTGAAACGAAGGCTGCGAAATGGCCTGATTCTGAAAGTCGTAGTTGGTGCTTGACAAAGCAAATTCTAACCATAATGTACAAAACTAATCCCTTGTAACTAGCGGTATCGGGTTCACCAAATTGGATGGCATGAAGAATGTCATTCATGCTTTGATGTGATGTCTGCATTAACATCCTACCAATGTGCTAAGAAATTTAGCCTACATAAGCTGTGACATTCAACCAAAGTTTCATTGCAATACACTTCCACTAATATCAATCACGCATTATATCAACTCAATGAGCTTTACACAATGACGTCCTCTCACATTGCACTGCAATCCTTCGCTCTGATACTAACTATCATGAGTTGACTCCTCCAGAGTGTTTGCGGCACAGAAATAGTTTATGCAGCGCTAGTAGTCCCACCTGAGTACAAGCCAGCCTTCTCTTATCCCATGTTTTCTGACACGACCATATGCCTATGTTGATGCTTACCTCACGGGCTTATCTTCTCTTGTACTGCCCATTTCATGCCACGGCTCTTTTTTAGCAAATATACCACTAGGTTGATTGCCTAGTGGCTAATGTATAAATAATAAACAAAAACAAGGATCCAACATTTACAATTTGTCCATTGAAAAGTAAAAATTTTGAACTAAAGCTACTAAAAAGGAAATAGCTGACTATTACATATGAAATCATAGCCAACTCCCCACATATGATGGTGTGTGAATCCACGAGCCAAGTGAAAAAACCTCAATGTAGCAGTGTTCCAAAGGAAAAGGAAAATGTGAATTTTCAATTACCACCACCAACGCTGACCAATCCAAAAAAATGGCAATGCATAGGTTGTAATCAATTCAAAGCAAGTTGCGATGAAGATTGTATCCTGCAATTGTAATCTCATGCTTGATTTTTCAGAATGGCCTGCAGAACTGAGGAGCCATTTGTGTACTTCCAGTGAGCAAACTCATATATGGGTGTGCAAAGTACAGCACCACATATTAGCTTCCTGCTCATTGTCCTACATTGCCATGTAATATAGAACCAGCAGCCTATTGCTTGTATGCCAAACCAAATCCAAGCACTGCTATAACATCTCCAAGCTGGGCATATAATCATTCCAATACCACTATAAAATACCATGACAGTACCTAGATCATTAATGCTAAATCAAAATATTTGTTGGAATCTTTCTTAATTGTACCATTTAGCTCTTTCGAAAACAATGTTGGATGAGAATGGGATTCAACATGCAAACCTGATCTTATTCCCAACTTATTACACAACATATACCTAGAGTTTTGATTAGGAACTATGATTCTTTGTGATCTCATTTGCACACAAACTAACTTCCTACTTTTATGACATGTTCCAAACACCCCTAGTTCACTACCAGAATGAGCATGAAACCATGATAATACCACTAGAAAGTGCCCTAGCAATATACAGAAACATGTACCAACAAGACAATAGGCAGCAGCTAATAATGTAATTACATACCTCTCCATTAGTTTGGTGCTTTCCTTTTAGCAACCCTAACCCTAATATTAGGGACTTGTGACTTTTCAAGATTGATTAGCTTCCTTCCTCCACTAGGTAGTTCAGAAAATGGATGAAAGTGAAGTGTACCTACAAAAGAAAACACAAGGTTAGCCAAAATATCTGCCACAGTGTTTCCCTCCCTTAACACATGCTGGAAGATGACATTGAAATTCTCCTTCATCTCCTTAATCTTATGGACCTCATCCATAACACACCATAGGGGATCCCATTCCCCATCTATAATTTTTCTTATCACAAGTGAATCGGTTTCCATAATAAGGGGAAGTAGGTCATGTTCCACATGCCCATCTCTGATTTCCTTAGCCTCAGCTACTATATTAGTTGTGTCCTCCATTTGTTGTGCCCTAGCATACACCAAGTCTCCTGCACTGTCCCTTACACAAAAACCTATAGAGCTAGGTCCAAGATTCCCTCTTGAAGCCCCATTTGTGTTGCACTTGTACCATCCATTAATATGACAGTTGACATGTTACTCTTTTGGTCACTATAATTAGCTTGTAACCCTCCAAATATTTGATTATATCCGGCAAAAGAAAAGTCATGTGAGGCAGCCACTTATAAATAGTCTTTGCTGTGAAATGCAATGTCTTATTAATCTCATGAATTACCCTATGAACTGACATTGATCCTCCATTCCTGTTGGCATTTCACATTTTCCATAATTCCCAAACTATGATTACTGGAGCTACCTGATATAGGGGTTTCAACTTTGGATAGCAATTGGCATTCCACCATGCCTTAATTACTTGTTTCACTTGAATCAATGGAACAGTAATGCCAGCTGCACCTAGAAATGTTCTCTAAACCCTAGAAGTTGTAGTTCCTATCAAGAAAAGGTGATCAATAGATTCCTCCTGAGGATTTTCACAACACCAACACCTGGACATAAATATGTAGCCTTGCCTTATCCACATGTCACCAGTAATCAGTTTCATCCTCCATAATCTCCATAGGAATAATGAAATCTTAAAAGGTAAGCCCTTAATCCACATGCTCTTAAATTTTGGATTTGGATCTACCCTATGCCTCACTAATTGCCAAGCACTGCTCACAGTAAATCTGCCTGAAGCAGTAAGTTGCCACCAAGACATGTCCCAAAATCCATCACTACCTTCAAACTGCACATATTTCTTGATGTGATTTACAATGTCTTCTGGAAATGTGTGGTATATCAGCTCCTCATTCCATCCATCGTCTTGCCTCAGGTCAACAACTTCTTGCAACTCCTCATTTATGTGAAAATCTGGAGGTATTAGATGATATAAGGCTCATATACCAGTCCAGTTTTCATGCCAAACATTAGTGGTTCCTGCCTTCATCTCCCATCAAATCTCATGCTCCACTTCCTATCTAGAATTCAACATTTTCCTCCAAATATGAGAACCTCCCCTAAATTGCACAATTGTAGGCAATTCCTTTTTGCAGTACTTATTCCACATGAAATTTGACCACAAAGATTTTTTGGTCCTAAATCTCCACCATAGTTTTTCAAGCAAAGCCTTGGACATATCAAAAAGTGATCTAAAACCTAGCCTTCGTTCCTCATTTGGAAGACACAATCCCTTCCTCTTTTGTACTCCAAAAGAACCTTGCAAAACTTTTATGTACATGGTCTATGTTTTTCTTAGGTGGATTCATTACTAAAAGCATGTTATCAAAGTAGCCTTGCCTCCAAACCATAGCAACTTCCCTTTCCAAGAATGCAACTTTGCCTTCACCTTTTTAGTGAGATCATCAAAATATCCTTCCTCCTCCTTGTATAGAAAATAGGGCACCCAAGATATGTAAAACGAAATGCACCCCTAGTGAAGCCTGAGATATCCCCAACTGTTTGAACCAAAGCACGGTCTGTCTTAGAATGCATATAATAAGAACTTTTTTCCTTATTGATCAGCTGCCCAGAATCATTCTCATAATCATTCAATACTGCCATGATCTTCTTCAAAGAATCTGGATGTGCTGATGAAAAAATGATTGTGTCATAAACATATGCAAGATGATTCAATGGGTTAGTACACTTTGGCATCCCAAATCCTACAAATGATTTGTCCTCAAACAGCCTGTTTAATGACCTAGATAGGACCTCAGCTGATAGGATGAACAACGCAGGAGACAAGGGATACCCTTGCTTCACACTTCTAGTAGATTTGAAGAACCCTGAATATTGTCCATTCACCAATACAGAATACCAATTTTTAGAGAATAGAATCCATATCATATTGATGAAATGCTAAGCAAATCCCATTTTCCTCAAAACGTGTAGCAAAAACTTCCAAGAAACCGTATCATATGCCTTAGTCATATCAAGCTTTATGACTACATTTGCTGGCTTGGCCCTCAATCTAATATCAATAACAATATCTTGAGTTAGGAGGATGTTTTAAAAGATACTTCTACCTTTCACAAAGCCAGATTGGTTAGTTGATATGAATGAGGGCAGTATACTCTCTAACCTATCATGCAACTCTCTTGACAATACTTTGTTAATGAAATTGCTAAGATTAATTTGTCTCAAGTATGAGAATGTATGAATCATGGGTTTCTTTGGCAACAAAACAAGATTATTGTGAGTAATTGATTTAGGTAAAGTAGCTCCCCCGTAAAAATGTAGCACCATACCATGCATATCATTGTCAATAATGTCCCAACATTCTTGGTAAAAAGTAACAATAAATCAATCTGACCCACTGGAACTTTCACCACTAAGTGCAAACACAGCATGTTTCACTTACTCCAAGCAAGGATATCTGCAAAGATTAAGGTCTGCTCCCTTGTCCCCATAGCTGGTACATTAGCTAATAAGGAGAAGTCAGCGGGATCTTCTTCATGTAAAAATTGCTTTTCATAAAGCTCCACAGCAACCTTGGCCAAAGCCTCTTGATCTTAAATCCATGATTCATCACTGACTTGGATCCTCTTCAGCTTTAGATTTTTCCCTTCACATGATTGTGAAAGAATCTAGTGTTCCTGTTTCCTTCAGTAAACAATGTCATGCCAGCCTTCTGCTTCCAATACTGCTCTTCATACTAAGACATCTTTTCAATTCTGCTTGAGCTTTCTGAAGGACAATCCTATTCTCCACTGTAGGTTCTTCCTCAGACAACATCTCTTTAGCTCTTACAATATCCTCCCTAATTGCCAGGTGCTTGAAAATATCTCCATAGGTGTACTTGCTCTATTTTGACAATGCAACTTTCATCCTCTTCAACTTTTGTTTGAACATGAGAAAAGGACCTCCTATAAAATCTGCATACCAATTTTGTCTCACAACATCTTTGAAGTTCTCATGTTATGTCCAAAAATTTAAGAACTTAAAAGTCTTGACATTTTCCACACCCGCGATTTTCTACGAACATGTCATACCCTCACCTGGCATTGAGCGTCGTTCTCACGCGCACAGTCTAATCCTCAAGCTTTACACTTGCCTAGTACCTTGGCAAGTGGTTGTGCTTTGCCCAAGAAGGGTAACTTTCAATATTAGGCCTTTTTCATTTGAGTCTTTCGTAAGATGCCTATGGTTGTCAAATGGAATTGGCAAACATAGCCCTCAAAACATACTTCCATCCTGCATAGTGTTGCAAACGGACCCTCGCTTGTAAGACTGACTCCAAGAAATTCTCAAAAGTCAACACACGAGGTTCAAAAGAGTGGCACCTCGAGTGTCCAATCGACATAGAATTATGTGTCCTTCCCAACGGTATCCCGCGAGCCTCGTTGATTATTCCAAGCCTTCGGCACTAGTTGTGTGCCCAACTCTAGCCCTAATGTTACTCCCCATATTTTCGTACGTGAGAGTACGCCGTAAGTCAATTGATGTAAGCTCTAAAATGAGATCGTCTTTGAAAGTACATAAAGTAACTTAACCATGTTAACTTGGAGGTTACAAAAATTTAAGATCATGAATAACAAGTACCAAAAAGGGTTGGAAGGCTCAGAAGCTAAATGAATTGAAAAAAATAAGTCTCGTCAAAAGTTGGCCAGTTGGGAATGTTATAACATATACTTTTGGGGTGATACTAGGGTGATTACCATGATAAGGATTTATGCTATGAGTTATTTTAGTCATATCATATTCGTGTGTTATGTATTTAAGTCAAGCGAGTTGTGGAAAAAAAGTTTGCAAAGGTCATGACAAGTTACATTCATAAATATGCTGAAAGATCGGTCAAATGTAGCTGAGATTTTTTACTAATATACTTAGAATTACGGAGTGTTAAATCCATAAAATTGAAGATCTATGAGTCTATTTTATAACTCATTAAACCGTTTTTCAATACGACATCGGAGTAGACAGATATATGTGTTTTTGTGAGACTGCGCAAGTTGCTAGGTGACAAGTAGGTGTGTCACCTACTTGCTTAAATGAGAGTCCGAAAATGGGCCAGTTAGGGTCGTCTAAAGAGACCTTTTAAAGTCCTATTTCATTCATATAATACACTGATAAGAGGGCACAATAACCAGACCTAAACCCTTGCAAACATCCTCCCAAAAATTTCACACAAACCCTAATAAAATTTCTCTCCTTTCCAAGTTCTAGTTGGAGGAAAAACCTTTAGTTTGAAGAACCAAGATAGGATCTCAGTTATTTAAAAACCAGGTAAGTTTAATTCTCTCTTTTATCCATTTTGTCTTCTGGAGATGTATGGAAAGTCATTCTATAATTGTTAGAACTCACTGGACGGTGATAGAAAGCCATGAGTTCGAGTTATTCACTTGTAGCGGACTGTTTTGTGGAATATTTTGTGTTGTTGTTGGATTGCGTGTTTTAATACTATTTTATGGATTTTTGGAGGAGGAAGGGTGCGGAGAAATACCATATAAATGCAGGGTGGTGGACTGGTCGTTTGTCATAACAATTTCGGGTTGTTTGACACTACTACGGTGGTTGTTTTGTGTATGAAGATATTGGAGTATTGGGCTGTTTTGTAGTATTTTGTGGTGTAAATAAGTTGGAATATAATTTGTATATGTTGATATTTTTGTGTTCTTGTAGTGTTGGTGTTATCTTGAATTTGTAGGAAGTAAGGATTATAGGGAAGATGTTGCCCGTTTTAATATAAAATAAGCTTGTCGTTTGTTGTGCGATAGTTGTACCTTTCGTAAATTAATGATAGTATTATTATCTTTGTTGTAGATTAAGGTGCGAATAGGCAATTTCAACTTTGTGATTGGAAAGATTCTGATAAGGTATGTTAAGGCTAAACTTTTCCTTCATTTTGGCATGATCCGGTAACTACATGCGTTTGATAACGAGGCATAAAGAGAAGTTCGTATTCCTGGATTTATGTACATTATCCTACTCTCATAAGATACAGTATTCTCCCTTATCGGAACTTTATATTCAGTTAAGTATTGTCTTCTTTCAATCAGGAGAGCAGAGAGTTTATATATATAAAGTATTACAGTATTTTCACCACCACCAAGCTATAATCGGTGGGCAGACCCCTATTAGGCAACCTCTGATCAGATGGTAAGTTATATACCAAGCCTACTATGGTTGAGCGCCTTTGAGCCTACTACGGCATAGCAGTTACACATACCGAGCCTTATAGGGTCGGTTAGCTATTTTACTTACTATATTGAGATAGATGAGTTAGTATTAGTGAGTAAGCATATCTTCAAATTATATTGGACTCCCAGGAACTTTCAGTCATTATATTATCAGTTCAGTTTCAGATTTCGGTAATTTTGTTTTCTTACATACTTGGTACATTATTTCTTACCGACGTCCTTTTTGTTGGGGATGCTGCATTTCCTGACTGCGAGTCCTGATAGATAGCTGGATAGACCTTCCTAGTAGACAAAGCCAAACATACCTTGGACACTCCTAGAGATGCCTAGGTAGGCCTTTGAGGTTCCCCCTCGAGTTTGTACACATGGTGCGGCTTGGTTCCAGCACGCACGCTGGCTGAGCGTTCAACACCTATGCCCCCTTATATATGCTTTAAAAGAAAAGGCACATGTTCCCCCACTTGACAATATTTTGCTAGAGAATCATAATGGACCTTTCTCTCTAATCCGAACTCCGAATGAGTCCCCGTTTGATCTCAATGATTCCTCTTGACTTCCTTCATACTTATGTGAAGTTTCATCCCATTCCCATATCTAAGGAAAGAGGTATAGCCTTCGCATGATTCATCTAATTACGACAATGCCACTGAACTTGGCTAAGTCAAGCCCATAGGTAAACAAACTCCGAACGATGCCAAACTTGGAAACATATATAAGGACATTTTAGGATAAGGCAAGCAACCAAAATTTCTGTGTTCCATACGTAGCTGGGAAAGGTGCGGTGCTGACATTCATGGCACACACGTGGTCGTCACCCGTAGGCTAGACCCTTGGGCTCCTCCCAAGTCCTTACAATTCTCCCTTGGCACAGTTAGGACATGCAATACAACATATCTAGATGGTAGTTTCCTACCGCAAAGTCCCTACATGGCTTACACTCACATAGCCAGCTCAGGGCATGCAGCTTTACGGGCACCGAGAGTCAACAAAGGCAACCCGTAATAGTTAGCATGTTCCAACTATTTTTCCGCTCTTATAGGGCCCCTGTACACTTTAAAGTAATTTTAAATATGTCCTTGAAACTGTAATTAGCACAAAATATATATATTGAATTACATGGGACTTCAGACGCAAGCTTCTCGAAATAAGTTGTCACGACCCCAAATCCCAACGAAACCGTGATGACTCCTAACACCGCTTGCTAGGCAAGACAAATTTTAATATACATAAATAAACTCCAATAGAAATAAGGAATTGTGTCAAAATAGAATAAGATAGATAACGATATCCAACAATGATATAACTGAAATACCATCGCATAACAAGTGTCAACAAGTACATGAGCTCAATAGAATAAATAAGTACATATGTCTGAATGACAATACATTATTATATTATCTGAAGTACATAAAAAATAATAAATAAAGTAGGGAAAGGGACTTCAAGGGCTGCGGATGGAATCAACGTTGCTACCTTGAAATTACCAATGGTACCGGCACAACTCCCTAGCGATCAGCTATATCAGTAGCACCTGGACTTGCACATAAAATACAAAGTGTAGTATGAGTACAACTGATCCTATGTACTTAGTAAGTAGCCAGCCTGACCTCGGATTGAAAATAGTGATGAGTTTGGCAAAATCCTATGCTCGCTTTGAACAATCAACAATAACAGTAACAATATAAAAATAAAAATAAAAATAATAATAAAGAGAAAATAACTCAACAATAAAAAGTTCAACTTATTCACATTAACATAAATGAGGCATGCTTTCCAATCAACTCAGAATAACATAAATCTCAAGATATAAGGTATCAATTAGCATGAGGAAGATATGTCTTTGTGCTAGCATGACAAGTATAAATACCAAAATTAATAAGTTCATAGTTAAATCCTCAAGTAAGCACAATCTCAACACAACGGGTGTCGGGCATAAAGTCCCTTACTCAGCACATACCAAGTGCCTGCTCTCATAGGGATCAAAGTAACATGGGTTATCACCTGACTCTGTAAGGGCGGATCCTAGACGACCCGTTGATTGGATCAAAAGTCAACGATCATTATAACTCAACCCAAATGGCCTTGAGCACGCGCCACCTCAATATCAATACCACTCAGTCCAATAGGAGGTCTTATTTATGTGTTACCTCAATATCAATATATAATTGTGGGCGTGTTGAGTTAGAGGAACTCGATTTTGCATCTTGCTTATCATGAGTAAATGAGAGGTCTTCAGCAGATCATACGTGTACTAAAAGGTGTACGGTTCTTGATAAGGAACTTTTAGTAAAGAATACTTATCCACTCTTACGGTAAAAAGGAATAACGGAATCGAAAGTTAGACACGAGTTGCAGCAAGTAAAAGAAGCAAGGTGAAGACGGGTATGAGGTACCCAGTTAATAAATATTATCCTTATTTACCATTCAGGAAGAGAAATATAAGCATTGTGAGTTACTCTCAACAGTGACAGAAGTATGTATAATTGGCCACACTCATCTCAGTTATACCATATTGGGGCTAACAGGTGTAGATTAAGAAAAGGACGGGATATCAAGATCCGGCTGGGGTTAGAGTAACCCAAAATGGTGAATTGATTGTTTCCGTTAGTTGACATTTACGAAGGATATTGCAAATGTTCTAATAGATCTCCTTGTAAGACATCCAGATGACGCACTCTAAAATATGAGTACTATAAAGATAGACACTGGAAGCCTAGAAGGGATAAATATTACCTTAGTATGACTCGCGTACTTAGTAGAGCGAGAAGTTAAGCAAACCGAAGATCCACTGGATGGAGCAAAGGGGAGGTAAAAGAAAAGAATGCCTTGTTCGAGTTTTCAGAATAAAGTGATAGGCATAAATGTTAGCGGGAAATAAGAAAAGAGTTAATGAAGCATTATGAGTAATATATGATACATGGATGACAACGGTAGATCAAAAGATGATAGTATTACAGAATCTATAGTCAAGTGAAGGAAGAGACGAGAGGTGACAGGCCTTAGGATAGCAAAAGAGTATAAGCCATACAGTCATGTCCTCATTTCGAGAAATAAGTTCGCAACTCTAACGCGATTACTAAAAAGAAAAGTTAGACCCCAGAGTAATAGAACCAATATGGATTGGTGAACGAGATAAACTAAACATGAATTAGGGACTGAGTGATTGATAATAGTCGGCATCATGGGAATTTCAGATTTTGTTCCAGCAATAATAGAATGGACAACAGAAGAAGATTCATGACAAACTGAGAGTATGGTCATTCATGCATACTCTTCCCCAAAGCAAGCAATGTGAGCAAGGTTAAGTTTAAAAAAATGTGTGTGCCAATTACACTAGGTGTCACCCTCGTAAGTAAGGAATTTTGTTATCCTTAGGACTACCGCAAGACGAGTAAATGTCATCGATGAGGTGAAAAGATTCCAAAGGTGAAGAGGTAAAATACCTATAGGTAGATCATCGTAGTGCTAAATCTTAGTACTCCCCTAAAGGGGGGAATATGGAGTGATGTGACATTAAGTCAGAATACAACGGTTCTATTAATTACGGAATGGTAAAGGAAGAATGCAAAAAAGCAAGAAATAAATGAATGAAAAAGGGATGAGATTGCACTTATTCAAAACATACAGATTTTCTATGATTCCAGGACGTTATGTAAGCACGACGACAAGAAAAGGAAGTAAGGGTTCCTGCCCGGGATGTTATTGTTAGATAAGAGCCAGTACATGAGGTAAGTTAAGACAAGGAAATAACCCAAGAAAGATTACGCGGAATATGGATATGAGAATGGGCCGACGAATAGTTAGTAGTTGATTCCGGAAAGCGTAGTCATGACTAGATAAGAAGTTACAGACAAATCAGCAGATCATGCAAGATAAATGTAGTTAACCCCCAACATGGAGGATTTAGCCTCGCAGTAATGTCATTATAACACTTGAGGTATATTCAAATAGGAGTCGAGGTAGTTAAAGGTACCGTAAGAGTGTTACGGGGATAAGAGAAAGTATCACTGGGAAGGCAGTCAAAATATCAGTTCAGAAGCAACCCTACAAGCACAAGGGCACGGAGGTAAGCAACTACGAATGATTATAGGCAAGGAAGGACTTCAAAAGGGTCTGTAATAAGCTCACAACTTTACGAGAGTCAAGGATTCTCTCTAAGTGCACAACGAAAGACTAGCTGAGGAAATAAGGAAGAAGGCTTCAACCTAAGCACAACGACCTAAAGAGGAAATGATAGTGTAACAACAGTCTCACAACAACATTGGAAGCACTCCAAAGGAAAGTGGAACCTACCGTGGCTAATGAATGGGAAGTAAACTTAAAATTAACATTGGAGATCATATGAGTTGCATGAAAACTCTAGCATATATGGGCACTAAGATAGGCTAAGTATGGACGCAACACGGGGGCAGAAAGACCAGAAAAAGTAATAGCTTATCTTGAAAGAAATCTAAGATGGAACGAAAGAAATTATTCGACCAATGATCCAGAGTTGGTTACGTTATGAACACACTTAAAGGTTCAAAGTTTTATACATGCAACATATACAACCGTAAAAGACTCTGATATAAGTTAAAAGGAAAGAGTTGAGTCCAAGTGATAAATCAAGATATGAATTGTTAGACGATAATGTAAAGACCCGTAAAATTTCTTGCTTAAAATAATGCCCGAACGAGTCCCCGAGTTGTTTTTACTGTGGAAATTCCTAAAACGGACCTAATTTGAACAAAAAGTACCCCGGGAGTTAAAGAATTAAATTTTCCAGAAATTGGGTGTTATGCGACGCACTATGCGATCGCATAACGTGTATGCGGACCGCATAGTGGTCGCATACACGGGCAGATCACTGCCCAACTGAAGGACAACTATGCGGTCCAATCTGCGACCGCATTTCGGTTCTGCGGACCGCATAGCTGTCGCATTATTGCCTTTGATTTTTGGGGAGGGGTGTTATGCGACGCACTATGCGATCGCATAACGAGTATGCGGACCGCATAGTGGTCGCATACCTGGGCAGATTGTTTCCAAATTTTGGCCCACCTGGGGCCATTCTGCGGTCAGCTCTGCGGACCGCATGTCAGGAATGCGATCGCATTCCTGACCGCATATTTGACACGGGCTTTTAATTTTCCAAACTTTTATACCCGACCCCAGCTTCATTTAACCCCTACCCCCTTTCATTTTAACTGGATTCTAAACAAGATAGAGAGAAGAAAAAGAGATTTCTTGAGAGAGAAGGTTCCAACATCACTCAAATTGATTTTCCAAAATCACTCAAGCCTGGATATTATCGAGTAATCAGTCATCTTCTTCGCTAAAAGGTAATCCTTCACTCTAATTCTCCCAATTTCTTATATTTTGGATGGGAATAAAGCAGTCATGGGTTGGTTTTGAAAAATGAAAGATGAAACCTTGCATGCATGTGAATGTAACTCCGTAACCTAGTAATGAGGGAAACGAACTTGGGTAATTATGCACAAAAAGGGGGTTAGTAACCTAAGGGATCGCATAGTGTTTGATGAATTGCTTAATTGAATTCGAGGTTCCTAATCCTAAGTGAAATAGGTCATATTGTGGAATAGATTGACGGTGCCCGACGATCCGGTGAATTGTGATAGAAATTAAAAAGGGAAAACTCGACTCCAGGTATGTATGGCTAACTTTAATCTTTGTAAAATCTCTTGGTGGTGTTCGAGCATACTGTACGTGTGTTGGTGTGAATATGTGCAAATGGTTGTTCAAATTGTGTTGAAGCGTGAAGTGTATTCCTTGTC
>ML299944.1:0-29221 GCA_005239495.1 Nicotiana undulata | reverse complement strand
TATGAAGAGCACTCTTAATCAATCTTTAAATAAATAAAATAATGTAACATGCAATTCTCGTGTTATCATTTTAATTTTTTTTTTTAAAACAAAATTAGCTCCCTTTATTGGGTATAAATTCTACCTCTTTTGCACTCATAGCACACAAAGCAAGTTTCTAAAAATCTCAGTCTATACCTACATAGAAGTATGGCTTCTTTCCAAAAGCAATTAGCTGTGTTCATGCTCCTCTTCTGGGTCGCTACTGTTGGTGAGTAATTTTTATTAATAACTCCCTTCACTAGATCTTCAATAATAATTATTAAATAATAATTATTAAAGAAAAACCATATGTTACATATGAGTGCAATGCATGCACGTTTACATTACACACTACTACAAACACTCGCTCTTCCTGGACATCTACTAAATGCGCTACCACATCTTCTGATTCATCACTAAGATGCCGCTCTCCACTTTGCCCAACTCATTTCCCTTAAGTGCTACCTAACTTCCTTTCCTTACACCTGATCTTCTAGAATTGGCACCACCGCCTAGCACTTCTCACGTATCTTCCTTCTTTGTATGATGCCCTCCTGCTGCCTCAATTTAATACTGTCCTCCGTAGCTCTTAAACCAACATATCATCACAACTTTAAATCTTTACGAAGATCATCTTCCTCGAATCGCCTTCATTTTCAATACTTAGCCAGTATTGAACCTCCGCACCTCACGACCTCTGCCAACCGCATTCTTCAATACTTATTCACAATACTCTGACCCCGAGCAACCGAAGAAACCATAGCACCGACCAACTTAACACATTCCATTAGATCCATGACGACAATATCTTATTACAGGTGAGTGCTCCATTTCACTGACAACACCAATCCTTACTATTTTATCAGCCCAAAACCTGATCATTTATAATCCAAATGCTTTTCCTCCGTCGGAACAAAATACTAAAATCTCGAAATCACACTTTGAGAGGACCTCCCTTCAAACCGTTCATCACCCCAACACATGGGCAACCGTTCTACCCTTGTATCAACATCGCGCCATAACGGTAAAAGCTACTCCATCAGTTTCAATTGAGATCAACTGTAAAAGAAATAAATGCAAACCAAATCAATCGAATAGCTTTGGATCTCGAGTTTGATCACCCTTGAATTTAAACTTATTGGTTCTAAATTCTTAGATAGCGATATTAGTTGATAATAACTTGATTCCAAATCTAATTTTGTACATATATTTAGTATATTTCTTAATACAAATACAAAATCTGGACTAAAGCAACCGGATTTCATCGAACAAGTAGTTAACCCTCTAGCTCTGCCCCTATGGATGAGCACATTATCGACGGAAGTTCGTTAGAAAAACGTGTGTTTCTAGTAGCGACATATGATTACCACAACAATAACAGACCAATGATTTCCTCCAAGTGAGGTCTGGGGAGGGTCAGATCGAGCAAGCTCGAATTGACGTAACATGAAACCTATTAGGCCAAAAGCTCCATGGAGAGAAACAAAGTCCACAGACCCCCAAATTGACACCAACGAGTAAAATCTTCTTGTGCTTCAGGGTAGCGCGTACACGGTCCTTACCCCTACCCGAGAGGGCAGAGAGACTGATTTTAGTTGACCCTCGACTAAATAAATATGAAAAAGCAAGCAGGAAGAACAAGATATTAAGAAAATCGAAGAGAAAGAAAACAATACAGTAGTAGTAATAACAATTCAAGAATTAAAATATACAATATAATTATTTTCCTAATGATGTTATTTATCAGACAAATTTTCAGGGTCGCCAAACATGTTGGTTGTGGCTGTACGTGATTTACCATTGGAGGTAGCTGCCATGGAACAAGCTTTGTATCTAAATTCACTACTCACTTGCCAGAGACAATGTCAAACAAACAACGATTGCTCAGACGGTATTATTTGCAAGACATGCCATTATTTTCCAGAGGAGAAGACTAGTATTTGTCTCCTTCGTTAAATGGATATTTTCGAATGTCGTGTGTGTACGTCGTTTAATAATAAAGCAATTTGCAATTGCTTCAGCTGTATGTTGCAGCAAATTGCACCGTCAAATGTGTGTACTCTAATCATGTCTTAAATATATATATCGTATGTTGTTGTGTCGTCTTTAACTTATAGGGCCATAATACTAGGGCCACCCCGCTCGCGAATCATACATGCGACGCGGGTTCCCGTATATATATACACATAATTAACAGAAAATTTCGAAAATGTAGCGGAGAACATACTAGCAGAAAAGGATTCAATAATTTCAACTTCGAAATATAACCTCCTAGGCCTTCACATGCGAAATTCAAGGATACTAGACTACCTAAATCACATGTAAGATCACAGATACGACACATAAAGCATGCTTGTGAATCCTAAACTACCCGACAAGGCATAATGTAGCTACGCATGGACTCTCGTCACTTCGTGCGTGCGTAGCCCCCGCAATCAAGTCATACAACTATTTATAAGCACCAATGGGGACAATTCCCCCTTACAAGGTTCGAAAGGAGACTCACCTCGTGTCGAGCCTACTTTCTGGGTCAAGAATGCGTCCGAAACTCCAAACTCGTCTCCCAAGGACTCGAAACTAGTCAAATGTTGCATAAATAATTTATACTAAAAAGCATGAAATTCCCCTATTTACTTAACTATTTTAACCTACTTCGATATATCTCAAAATACACCTACAGGCCCACATGCTCGGATTCCGGAAATGTTCGAAGGAAACACTTACACATAACCTAAGGATCATTAATATATAGTTTTTGTATGATTCCATAACTAGTTAGTGGGTAATTCCTTATTCATAAAGCTCTAGGTTTTTACTCTAACCCTTTATTTATCTAATTTAGGATGTTAATTTACCTAGGAATTCAAGTATTAAACTAACATTAAGGTAGAAAGTACTTACCTTTCAGTAGCTAGGTCGTTTGCCTCTTTCTTCAAGCTCCTAAGGTCGCCAATGGTGGAAAATGGCGTATTCCTGTGTTTTTAAAAGAACCTCACTGCCTACAGGTCTTCCCCACCTGCGGCTCGAGGACCGCATCTGCGGAAAGGGCAAGGGAGTCTGGGCTCGCACCTGCGGAGAGGAGTCCGCACCTGCGGCTCCGCTTCTGCGGAAGGCTATCCGCACCTGCGAAAATGGGCGAACTCACCTGGGGCCGCATTTGCGAGGCTGGGACCGCAGGAGCGGCCTCGCACTTGCGACTGGGCCACCACAGGTGCGGTCGCACCAGATCTGGTGCACCAACAACTATTTTTGCTGGTTTTTAGCCTCGCTCGATGCCCTGGCGGCATCTGGGCCCACCCGAGCCCCCGTCCAAATATACCAACAAGTCCCAAATCATAATACGAACTTGCTCGAGCCTTCGGAATACCCAAAACAACGCTAAAACTAAAAATCACACCTCAAAACCCCCTAGAATCAAACTTAAGAACTTTAAGTTCTTGAATTCGTTAACAATGCACCGAACCTATCTATACTACTCGGAATGAAACCAAATTTTTCAAGCAAGTCATAAATGACATGACGAAACTATTCCCGGTCTCGGAATTCCGTTCGGACCTCGATAACACAAAAACACGTTCCAAACCTCAATTTGAACTTAAAGAAACTCTTATTTCATTATTGGGCGCTGAAACGCTCCCGGGTCATCCAAAACCCGTTCCGAACATACGCCCAAGTCCGAAATCATCATTTGAAGCTACCGGAACCGTCGAAACTTGATTCCGAGGTCGTTTAAATAAAATGTTGACCGAAGTCAAACTTGGCCTTTAAGGCCAACCTTAAGGAACCAAGTGTTCCTATACCATTCCAAACTCTTCCAAATCCCGAACCACCCGTCCCCACAAATCATAAATCAGTAAAAGAAACTACGGGGAGTCTCATTTAGGAGAACGAGGTCCTAGAATGCAAAACGACCGGTCGGATCGTTATAGTTATATTATGAGAGGTTTAATGCACGAAGGGTGATGTCGTGCCGTTCTATTTATTTGTTTGGTGAGGTTGACGGTAAAAGCACGAAGGGTGATGCCGCGCAGTTTTTAGTTGCTAATTGACTTGCTTAATTCGCTTAAGGATTATTGTTTATTTCTATATTATTATTGTTTCTCACTTCTTATATTGAAATCCCCACTGTATGTCCCCTCCCCATTATTTCTGCTTTTCTTTATTACTATTGTTTCCTTTAGTATGATTATATTGTTCAGGTTATATGTGTGTGTCTTGTCCTAGTCTCGTCACTACTTCGCCGAGGTTAGGCTCGACAGTTACCAGTACATGGGGTCGGTTGTACTGATACTGCACTCTACACTTTCTGTGCAAATCTAGGTATCGGTCCGAGCTGATTCTGTGATCGTAGCTGACTTCTACGCAGGAGACCTGAGGTAGATATGCCGACATCCGCAGATTCCTGGAGTCCCTTCCTACATGCTCATTTATTGTTTCCTTTAGTTCATAAACAGTTATACATTTTTTTCTTTCAGCCAAATACTTGTAGTAAATTCTTAGTAGTCTATGAGTTGTGACTCCAATCTATGAATAGGAGACGTTGTACTAGTATTTAAAGGCCCTATATTATAAAAAGGCTCTCCGAGCACGTTAAAAGTTCGTCCCAGAGTCGCTCCCCTGACCGAAACACTTATAGGAGCTCCTGTGTCAGTCACTTCCATTCCTCTCGTTAGACCGTCTGTAGCACTCATAGCTACAGCTCTAACGATCATGGGTGGTTAGACATATCATCATCATATGCGCAGTGTTATTATACAATTTCCTTTTTCTTATTTTTGGTATCATGTGTTGAGTTGTAATGGTTCTCCGTAAATTTTAATGTTCTTATGTTGTAAATATCAATTGTTGGCTTGCCTAGCAAGTGCAACGTTAGGCGTCATCACGGTCCCGACGGTGGGAATTCGGGTCGTGACAGCATACAAGTACTAATACATCATACAAATCTACTTGTGCCTCCAAACTATCGAGCGAGGTGCAAATGCTCAAAACGACCGTTCGGGTCGTTACATTCTCCCCCTCTTAAACATATGTTCCTCCTCGAACGTGCAAAAAGTTGTTCCTAAGCCGTCAAGCCGCCGTGTAATCTTACCATGCACATACCCAGGGGTGATCCCACGTCACCCTATTTCAACTAGGCCCGACAACACCATACAACTGGAGTATCATTACTCCATCCTTAGTAACCATTCTTTACTAGAAATCAAACAAGCGAAAGTGAGTCAAAGGACCATAGAACACAATGTCATTAGATACCTAAAGATCAACTGATAATATATGTCAAAAGTTTAGGCCAACAAATTAAAGTGACACTAAAGATGCAACAAGGGAAAGTTGTACTATATAATAAGACATGATTGGGAAGTTCTTGTTGTTGGATTGAAAAGATATGAATTCCTCCATGGCAATGGAGGAAGAGGAAATAAGAAGACATAGGATTGGAAAATTGGAAAGTTACTCACTTAAAAACCAGTACACATAATGAAAATATTCTTTAGAGTAAAAATAAAAAAAGTGAAAGATGTATAGTATTCATGAGATAGATGCGAGAATTCCTCGTATTGTCCATGAGAGATTTCTCAATCGTAAGACGATGCGCTGTATTAATATTGTAGTACTTTAGTATTTGTACTCTCTCTTTTTGAAACATGAAATCTGGCCAACAATGTTATAATAAACATATATTTATATAAATATATATACACAAAAATTGAATTTGGAGATAAGAGTTCGATTTTGCTCTTTTTTCTCTTACTCATATTCAAGAATCAACCTAAATTGACTTTCCGATCATAATTTGCGAGAAGCTTCTCCTTTCAGTAGAATTTAATTATTTGTGGGTCCCACATATGTATAATTGATTTTTCTTGGTAGGATTCAGGTGGGATTGTTCCCCATTTTTACCCCACATGTATGCAAATAATGCCCATTTATGTATATTTCAGTATGCTAACACTTAATTATTAATCTATATCAAAGCAAACAATAACTTATAATTAGGTGATTTAATGAGAAATTTTCACAAATCACTATTGTTTAGTGGTTATTGGCTAGTTATAGCTACCATTTATTATATCATTTCCTATAGCTATATTTTCAGGGTTTTTAGAGTGTATTCGATGTATTTAAGCTACTGTATTCATGAATACAGTAGTATTGTATTCACGGCGTGAAACAAGGGATTACAGCTAGACAAATTATTGTATTCGACTGTATTCACGATATGTATTTGTGAATAGAGTAACGTAAATAGAGCAATTCATGGTCTATTCAGCTATTTTTAAACGGAAAGTGAATCAATTAATAAAAAAAGACTCATAATATAACTCAACAAACTCAATTATAAATCTGAATACATAAATACATCTGAATATATAAATTATATTAATTAAAAAAATATGAATACATTCATGAAATATAGCAAGACAGTGAATACAATGAAGTACATAGAATACAACGAGATACATTGAAATATAATGGGAAAAAAGACAATGAATACAATGAAATACATAAAATACAGCGAGATACATTGAAATACAATGGAAAAAAAAAGTAACAGACTCTTCAAGTAGCTCAGCCCCAAAACTCTGAATACAACGAGATACATTGAAATACAATAAATAAAAAGGTAACAGACTTTTCAAGTTGCTAAGCACCAAAACTCCGTCGTCTTTGTTCAAGAATAACCCTAATGTCGTCGATAGCAGATTTCGAAATTAACACAGTGAGATTCTATTGTCGGCGGCTATAGTGCAGAAACAGTTTTAATGATTCATGATTTTTCTTTAAATTGTTGGTAGGTGAATTAAGAAAAACGAAAGAGAAGAAAAACGGAGGGTACGGATGGATCGGTTACGGCGGAAAGGCCGTGGAAAGCCCGATTAGTAACCTGTAAGAATTTCTCAAAAGTTTGTTTTACTAATCCAAAACAAACAATTCAAGAGAGGGGGTGGAGAAAGAGAGGGCAGCGTATTTTATGGCTTAAGAGTAGGAGGTGGCCATAAATAGATATTTGGCTATAAAAATCAAAAGGTAGTTATGGAAAAAATTTTAAATGGTATTTATTCAAAATAAATAAGGTATCAACCTTTGCTATATGAGGTAAAAATTCCTAATTTAATCTTCATAATCCAAACGCGTTAAGAGTGTAATGTAGGCAGCCTACTTTGATGCAAGTATTGGTGGTTGATTTTACTACTTGAACCCAAAAACAATTTTTTCATTGCTCCAACGCTCGCCGCCTCAAGCATTCATAGAGTATTAATTACACACCTAATTATCCATACCAAGATCAACTATAGTCAAACTATTAACCAATAAATATTGCACAAATGCACATTACATAAACAAAATAGTATGAAGAGCACTCTTAATAAATCTTTAAATAATTAAAATAATGTAACATGCAATTCTCGTGTTATCATTTTAATTTTTTATTAAACAAAATTAGCTCCCTTTATTGGTATAAATTCTACCTTTTTTGCACTCATAGCACACAAAGCAATTTTCTAAAAATCTCAGTCTATACCTACATAGAAGTATGGCTTCTTTCCAAAAGCAATTAGCTGTGTTCATGCTCCTCTTCTGGGTCGCTACTGTTGGTGAGTAATTTTTATTAATAACTCCCTTCACTAGATCTTCAATAATAATTATTAAAGTAAAAAGAAGAAGCATATGCTACATATGAGTGCAATGCATGCACGTTTACATTACACACTGCTACAAACACACGTTTTTCTGATGGACGTTCTCGTCAAAATCTATCGGAAATTTGAAATTTTCAAAGGGAAAGGTCGAAAACAGTTTTCGATAGTAGAGGCGAGTCCAAAATTTAAACTTATTGGTTCTAAATTCTTAGATAGCGATATTAGTTGATAATAACTGGATTCTAAATCTAATTTTGTGCATATATTTAGTATATTTCTTAATATAAATATAAAATCTGGACCAAAGCAACTAGATTTCATCGAACTAGTAGTTAACCCTCTGGCTCTGCCCCTATGGATGAGCACATTATCGGCGGAAGTTCGTTAGAAAAACGCTTGTTTCTAGTAGCAACATATGATTACCACAACAACAATAACAGACCAGTGATTTCTCACAAGTGGGGTCTGGGGAGGGTCAGATTGAGCAAGTTCGAATTGACGAAACATGAAACCTATTAGGCCAAAAGCTCGATGGAGAGCAACAAAGTACACGGACCTCCCAAATTGACAGCAACAAGTAAAATTTCCTTGTAGCGTGTACGTAGTCCTTAACCCTACCCCAAAATGACAGAGAGGCTGTTTCCAGTAGACCCTCGACTAAAAAATATGAAAAAAAGCAGTAGCAACAACATATTAAGAAAACCGAAGGGAAAGAAAACAATACAGTAGTAGTAATAATATATTTTCCTAATGATGTTATTTATACAGCCAAATTTTCAGGGTCGCCAAACATGCTGGTTATGGCTGTACGTGATTTACCATTGGAGGTAGCTTCCATGGAACAAGCTTTGTATCTAAATTCACTACTCACTTGCCAGAGACAATGTCAAACAAACAACGATTGCTCAGACGGTATTATTTGCAAGACATGCCATTATTTTCCAGAGGAGAAGACTAGTGTTTGTCTCCTTCGTTAAATGGATATTTTCGAATAATGTCGTGTGTGTACGTCTTTTAATAATAAAGCAATTTGCAATTGCTTCAGCTGTATGTTGCAACAAATTGCACCGTCAAATGTGTGTACTCTAATCATGTCTTAAATATATATATAGTATGTTGTTGCGTGTCTTTAATTTAATCTGTTTCCATGTTATATACTCCCTCGATTCAATTTGTGGCTGAGCTCGAATTTCGAGAGTCAAACTTCTTAATTAAATATTTAAAAAGAAATTCCGGCAGACGCCATGCAGTTTAAACTTGGTGATGATAATTGAAAAAGTTTTCCAATGGAAAGAGGCTTTCTACATAAGTGTAAATGCTTTCTATTTGACCCTGTTGGGAAGTCCTTGGATCTCAAATTCACTCCAACTTTTTCTCGTGACATCATAACATAAATAAGGAGAATTCATTGGTATTCTCTTTCTTAGCAACAAACACAATACCCCTGTCACAAATTCATGTCATGGACAAACTTATGTTGATAATTTATGATTGCTAATTTGAACTGCAAGGCATTCGTCAGAGTTTCTTTTTAAAGATTTAATCATTTGGTAACTGGAATTCACTCACTCGAATAACCTTAGTTTGAGTTCCTATCAGGAATCTTTTTTCATTCTCAGGCTCAAACCCGAAACTTCTTATTTAGGATGGAGGGATTTCATCCATCTCACTACATCGCTCCGTGGTTTTTGGCGGAATTGTGCTCCTTCGATTTTATTCCTGTTTTTTATTTTTATTTTAAATTTTAGACAGTTCCTTTTGTTTCTTTAAAAAAGAAGGTTTCTCTCTCTTCCTTAGGTTCCAAATGGAAAACATATGATATATATTGTCTCAGAGAGGTAAAGACGTTTTTTTCCGGGAGACCCTCGGCTCGAGACAATAGATATGTGACAACAAAATCGAAAAATAATATCAGCAACGCGAGAGACATCAAATAAATAGAAAAACAGTAACACAAATATCATGCAAAAGTGTGAAATACAACATAAATCGCTAGCAGTGCTAGATAAAACACTATCATACTCAAAGAGGAAAAGCAGGACAAAGAGAAACCGCTCGACTACCCTTTAACCTAAAACCCAGATGCTCGACCTCCACATCGTCCTATCAAGAGCCATGTCCTCGGACATCTGGAGTCGCGCCATGTCCTTTCTGATCACCTCGCCCCAATACTTCTTGGGCCGCCTTCTACCTCTGCTCATATTTGCCAAAGCCAACCGCTCACACCTTCTAATCGGGGCATCTAGGCTTTTCCTCTGCTAGAATCCCTGTTCCCGGAATCGTTGCTTCTGTTGTTTCGTTTATATCCTAAGGCTAAGTATGACGTAACTCTTCGATTATTTATTTATTTCAGGATCAAATTAATTCACTTATCTAGAAATCACGTATAAATTCAACTGTTCCATTTTACGGGTAAACAATAATCCTACTGAATCCTTGCACACATTCTACCCATAAACTTCATGTAATATCGCTTTCTTCTGGACCTATGAATGTAGAAGAAGAGCCAAGTGAAAATCACTACTAAAACAACCTGTCTCGTGATGGTTAACTACCATAGACCACCAAGTTCAGTAACAAAGACAAAACTGGGAAAAGAGAAAGCATTTGTAATTGCCTAATTGGCCTAAATCTAGAGGCAAAAGATTTTTGTATCTCAACCACTTTAATTTGCCCCACTAAGTGAACAAAATAGGCTAGTTGAGAGTGGTTCTTTCTAAACGTTTAACACCTAGAAAGGATCTGTAATGGCTGCTCCACCAAACTTCGAAGAGGGACAATCAACATATCAACCTCCGAGGTTCAATGATCAATACTATGGGTGGTGGAAGACTCGCATGCATGACTTCATCATGGCTGAATATTCAGAGTTATGGGACATCATTTGCGATGGACCTCATGTTCCTATGCACAAGGAGGGAGAGGTTGGTTTGCTGGTGCCAAAAACGAGACTAGATTATAATGAGGCCGATAGAAAAGCTGTGGAAAAGAATTGTTGTGCCAAGAAAATTCTAGTGTGTGGAATAGGACCGGATGAATATAATAGGATTTCTGCGTGTCATTCTGGTAAAGAAATCTGGGAAGCCCTGCAGACAACCCACGAAGGAACAACACAAGTAAAGCAGTCAAAGATAGACATGCTCACTACCGAGTATGAGTTGTTCAAGATGAAGGAAGATGAAAATATACAAGACATGCATACCAGGTTCACTTCCATTATCAACGAGCTTCACTCTCTAGGAAAAATCATTCCCAGGAACAAGCTAGTGCGAAAGATCCTAAGTGTTCTACCTAGTTCCTGGGAAAGCAAAGTAAATGCCATCACTGAGGCAAAGGACTTGCAAATCCTAACAATGGATGAGTTGATAGGGAACCTGAAAACTTACGAGATGAAAAGAAAAAAGGACACTGAAAGAAGAGAGCCCCAAAAGGAGAAGAACCTGGTTCTCCAAGCTGAAAAACAGGAGTCAAGTAAGGAAGATCGTGACATGGCCTATCTCACCAAGAGATTCCAGAAGATGGTTCGAAGGAACGGTGGAATACCAAGAAGAGGCAGCTCAAGCAAGCATAGGAACCATGACTTGTGTCATAAGTGTGGTAAGTCTGGTCACTTCATAAAAGACTGCCCGCTACTGAAACAGGATACCTACAAATTCAACACGGACAAAGCTCTTATTTTCTCATTTGGAATTATTGTAGCTGCTGGCAATGATTGGACATCAATTCGATCATGCAGATGAAATTTGTGGAGCAGTAGTTAGTGTCCGTGGTAAGGGAGAAAAAATAGCTTTATGGACCAAGAATGCTGCAAATGAAGTACAGCTCAGGTAATTTGCTTGTTACCCGTGAATAACCTATTTATAGTATTCCTTTTCTTGAACTGATGTGATGCACTTTATCTTTTAGTCGGTCACAAAAAGAGTGATACCCTTTTATTTTTAGGAATATTTAACTTTGAACTTTCCATTTTACCCATAGTGAAATGATTTATAATGACACAAATATCTATAGCATTAGCTTGTTTTAGACTACAAGTTTCAAAAATTGTTTTTTTTCTTTCTTAAAATGGATGGAGGGAGTACTTTATATTTTTGATGTCAATGAACAGGTTTGTCATATTCGTGAACCAAGTGGACATACATTTTCGTTGTGTACATAATGCAGTGCTCAATGTCAGCGACATACATAATGCCAGCGACTATTGCACCCACGGATGTAGCCTAGTGGTCAATGAAGTAGGTTGAGAACCCTGTGGTCTAAAGTTCAGATCCCAGCGGAAGCAATAATACTAGGTGATTTCTTCCAACATCCAAGCCTTGGTGAGTAGAATTACCCGGTACCTGTGCTGGTGAGAGGTAGCATATACTAGTGGAATAGTCGAGGTGCTCGCAAACGCGCGCGTGCGCTCTCTCTCTATATATATAGTTTCATTCCTGACATAACTTCTTTTGACAACGAGAAACTGATATACAGTACCCTATGTCATACATGTACCATTGACAAATTGTGTTTAGTGTCATTGATTGAAGATTTTTATTTGCATACTGATCTTTGACTTATATGCAAGTGTACGCTGTGATTGCTTGAGCATGTCAACTGTGATGATACCTTTTCCTACATACATAAAAGCCATTTTCTTACAGAAAATATATCGTATTGCGTTACAAACTTTATTTTTCTATTCTTTCTGTAATTTTCTGATTCTGTTTTATATTTTTCGAAAATTGGAATGCAACTGATTATCAATTTCCATGGATTCTCATCTGTTCCAGCCAAATTGCTTGTCATCTTCTGAAGATTTTGAGTCCCCATAACCAATTTCTGACTATAATTCCATTACTGATCTGGTATGAAGAAATAAATAACAATTTTTCCCATGTAATATATTTAAATTTTCTTCCACTATTTGTTCTCCAGTAATTAAGCGGTTTCTCTAGTATATATATTGAATTAGGTTGGGGAAAAATGTATTCGTTTCATGATTTTTGAAGTAATCTCTGTACATATGCAGTTTTTGGTGTCCGGTAGTATTTATAATGTATTTTTGTAGATGGCTTGTGTTAAACGATAATAATACTAATTAATATATATTGTTTTAAATATCTTGGATTTATTTTATGTAGATGGAGCTTGCACATCGTAGATGGATGTATAATCGAACTTATCCTAATCATAGTGGGTTGAGGGAGGAATTTATAGAAGGGGTTGCCGAATTCATGGCTAAAACAAAAACACTTCATGAATTTCTCAGTGAAGGGGTGATTAGGTGTCCTTGTATGAAATGCAAGTGCGGAAAGTTATTACAACCAGATGTCATTAAAGTTCATCTTTATAAAAAAGGGTTTATGGAAAATTATTACGTGTGGACTATTCATGGAGAGGATGTTGCTAGTGTTTGCGGAAAGTTATTACAACCAGATGTCGTTAAAGTTCATCTTTATAAAAAAGGGTTTATGGAAAATTATTACGTGTGGACTATTCATGGAGAGGATGTTGCTAGTGTTGGATTTTCAAGATTTTTTTGGTAGTGAGGGTAGTCCATTAGCAGAGAATAATGCTGAAAATTCTCGATTTAGTGAAATAGTTAGGGATGCTTTTGTGATGCACTCAGGGGCTCAGTCTGAACCAAATGATGATGCTAAGCGCTTCTTTGAGCAGTTAAAGGAAGCAAGTCGTCCATTGTATGAAGGCTCAATGCATTTTAAGTTGTCTGTCGCAGTTAGATTATTAAGTATTAAATCAGATTCAAGTATTTCTCAAGCGGGCATGGACTCTATCATTGGCCTTATGAATGAACTTAATCCGAATAAAATTGACCTATCCAAATATTTCTACACAGCAAAGAAATTGGTTTCTAAGTTAGGACTTTCATCAGAGAGGATTGAATGTTGTGAGAAAGGTTGCATGTTATTCTATAAGGATGATGCAGCCTTAGAAAATTACAAATTTTGTAACCAACCTCGTTACAAGAAAGTCATAAATTCAAAAAAGAAGAAGGTTCCAGTTAAGGCGATGCATTACTTACCCCTTATACCTAGGTTAAAGAGGTTGTATGCATCAATGAGCTCTGCTCCTCATATGAGATGGCACTATGAAAATAGAAGGCCACATGGTATTCTGTGTCATCCATTAGATGGAGAAGCATGGAAGCATTTTGATGGGGTGTTTTCGGATTTTGCTAGTGAACCAAGAAACATTAGGTTGGGTTTATGTGCAGACGGATTCACTCCCTTTTCTGTCTCTGCTGCACCATATTCATGTTGGCTAGTGTTTGTTACGCCGTATAATCTTCCTCCTGAGCTGTGTATGACAAGTCCATATTTGTTCCTAACTTGCATTGTTCTAGGTCCGCGCGATTCGAAAAGTTTGATTGATGTATACATGCAACCTTTAATTGATGAGTTAAAGTTATTGTGGCATGAAGGTGTGGAAACATATGATATATCAACTAAACAAAATTTCAGATTGCGTGTTGCTTTGATGTGGACTATAAATGATTTTTCTGCTTATGGAATGTTGTCCGGATGGTCGACTGCAGGAAAGTCAGCTTGCCCAACTTGTATGGAAGACACAAAAGCATTCACGTTGAAACATGGAGGAAAGAATACATGGTTTGACTGCCACAGTCGATTCTTGTGTATGGATCACGAGTTTAGGAGAAATACTAGTGCATTTATGAAGAACCAAACTGATTTTGAGGAGCCACTGTCACCATTATCGTTAGAAGAAATTTGGAACAGAGTTAGGTTTCTACCAAAGGTAACAGAGTCTCCAATGTCTAATAAGATACCTGGTTATGGTGTTACGCATAATTGGACTAAACAGAGCATATTTTGGGAGTTACCTTATTGGAAGCATAATCTTCTTCGGCATAATTTGGATGTCATACACATCGAGAAAAACTTTTTTGACAACTTGTTTAATACAATAATGGATGTCAATAACAAGACAAAAGATAACTTGAAGACTAGGATGGACTTAAACGAATATTGTAGGCGAAATGAGTTGTACCTGACATATTTGAACAACAAGATTCAGAAGCCCAAGGCCAGTTACACATTCACTTTGGATGAGAGAAGAGAGATTTGTGACTGGGTTAAGAATTTGAGGATGCCTGATGGATATGCGTCAAACTTATCCAGGTGTGTTGACATGAAAGAAGGGAAGTTGACGTCTATGAAGAGCCACGATTGTCACATTTTCCTCGAATCTTTGATGCCTATTGCATTCAAAGCCTTGCCTGATAGAATATGGAAATCCATTACTGAGATAAGTTTATTTTTCAAGGAGTTGTGTTCTACCACATTGAAGGTGGAGAACTTAGCCTACATGGAGGGTAACATTTGCTTAACTTTAAACAAGCTGGCGAAATGTTTTCCTCTTGGGTTTTTTGATGTCATGGAACATCTTCCAATTCATCTTGCACAAGAGGCACGACTTGGAGGGCCTGTACAATGTAGATGGATGTATCTTTACGAGAGGTAATGTAAATTATTTTTCCTTGACTTGTTTTAATTAAATATTATTTCATCTAAAAATTGTGCTATGTAGGACTATTGGAAAATACAAGCGGACTGTAAAAAATCGATCCAGGATTGAGGGATCGATATGCGAGGCACATCTGGCTAAAGAAACTTCTTTTTTCTGTTCATATTATTTTGAACAAGATGTGCTATGTTTGAGAATAGGCCAAATCGACATGATGATGGAGGTGTTAATGATCCTTTGGCACCACCATTTTCCATATTCAATCAAAACCAGGTAGAGGTCCAAAAACTAGTAAAAAGCGAATTTTGATTGAGATGGAGAAAAAGTCCGCTGCAACACATGTATTGTTGAATTGTCCAGAGGTCCAACCTTATTATAAGTAAGTCTTAATTTATAGTAAAGGCAACTATTACAAGATCAAAGTTATTTTAACTAATGAAAGTTATAATTTTGTCGGGCAGTTACTTTATAGGTGTAAATGGGCATGATGCTATTTATTCAAGATTTTCAAAGTGGTTTAAGTAGTTTGTAAGTTCTATTTTGTGGCTACAAATTAAGTACATGTATCTTTAAAATTCTAACTTTTCTTTAACTTTATATAGGTTCATAATCCGGTGAATGGAATTAATGACCCATTTTTGCGTGATATAGCTTGGGGACCTGACCATAAAGTCAGAATGATGTCTAAGTACTTTGTCAATGGGTACAAGTTTCATACAGAAGAATGGTCTAAGAATAAGAAAACCAATAATAGTGGGGTGTGGGTAAAGGGCGATGGAGATGTTGATTATTATGGTGTGCTCCAAGAGATTTTAGAACTAGAGTATTTTGGTTGGCCGAAAAAAAAATTGGTACTCTTTCGGTGTAAGTGGTATGATCCAACACCTACTAGAGATACAAAGGTTCACCCTTAGTATAAAATAGTTAAAATTAACCACACGAAGGAGTATGAATTCTATGATTCATTTATCATTGCACAAAATATGAAACATGTGTATTATGTTCCTTATCGTTTGTGCAAGAATAAGTCCACATGGAGGATAGTTATAAAAACAAAGCCCGTAGGTAGGATAGAAGTTGAGAATGCATTAGAAGTCGCGTACCAGAATGACATTTCGAGTGTTCAAGAAAGAGTTGATGATGAATTAGTGGGTGAATTGCAACATAGTGAAGGCATCTATGAAAAATATGATCCTTCGGTACTTACTCGTAGAGCAAATCAACACGATTTTGGGGAAGGAACATCTCGTACAAACATAGAGGAAGATCTCGCCGATGAACATGAAACAAGCGAGGAAGAATCATTTGATGAAAATGAAACAAGCGATGAGGAATTGCTTGATGAAAATAAAACAAGCGATGAGGAAGAATTAAATAATGAATATCAATCAAGCGAAAAGGATTGACATGTTGGTTTTTATGTGTTTTTGTTATTCATTTAATTTAATAAGCTGAAGTATTTCTTTACATTTTTTATGTCTTAATATATTTCATCTAATGTTTTTAATATACTTATGTTATACAGATCGCGCCGGGTAAAAAAAAGAAGATAAGACACGATTCCCAGCTTCCTCGGTACAGTTCAGGTCCCACTACCTCGTCTGTGCCTTTTATGGGTCCTCCTCCGCCTCCTCCTCCTCCTCCTCCGCCTCCTCAACAGACTTCACTGCCACTTGGCTTTTTCTATTTTCCCCTTGTGATCCAGTTTGATATACGCCTATCTCTAATTCCCAGAGCATGCATATTATACCCTCTTCTTCGGCAGCTTATCGTACTAGTCAACATGGTGGCTCCTCATCTATGCCTCCGTCATCATTCACTCCATACCCAAGCTACCATGTTAGTCAGAATGGTGGTTTCGCATCTATGGCTCCATCTTCATCTCCATCATCATCCACTCCTAGTGTTTCTAGGCCACATACTGGAGGCTCTACCATACCGTCATCCCCATCCATTGATACATCTACACCTGCTCCTGATGATACACATACTCAGACTTTTGAAGAGATTGTATCATATGATTCCCTTCACAGACTGATTATCATTCCTGATGGGACTACTGGGTAAGCAATTACTTTATTATTCGTTTGAATTGTTGAATATATTTTTAACCTATGTTAATTTTAATGCAGTTTTGTTCCCTCCAATGAATTTGCGAAGGTGGTTATGGATTGTGTTAAAGGATTTTATCGAGATGCTTGGAGTAAATGGTCAGATATACCGTATATTTACAGAGATCAAATGTGGAATCAATTTAGGGTACAAAATCAATAAATTTTGTATTATTTATCAAACTACCCTTATTTCATCTAATGGTTTAAATTATTTGCAGACAAGGTGTTTATGGATTTCCAAATATCATCAGCAAATAAGTCATAATTTCGAGAAAAAAGGTTGCTGATCTGCTTAAAAATCACCTTTATAGAGCTCGACAGAACAGCAAGATGCCCGGATGGATGCTAAAAGACATGTGGGAAAGACTTAATGTGATATGGACTTCTGAAGAATTTAAGAAGAGGAGCAATGCTGCAAAGGCTGCCCGAGCCTCCGATACGGGTGGATCATTGCACACTGGGGGTTCAATTAGTATGGAAACCCATCGAAGAAGAATGGTAACTTTCTTATTATATTTGTTTTGATTTTAACTAGATGCAGTTGAACTTTATCTAATTAAATTTTTTTTTTTGCAGGAAAAGGAAAAAGGGAGACTTGTGACTTATGCTGAGGTTTTTGAGGACAAACATTTGAAAAAGAAAAAGGGCGGTACAAAAGAAAGGGTCAAGCCGCGTGCTGCGAGGATATATGTAAGCATTTTCCAACTATCCATGTCTATAAATATCACCAACCAAAACAATCATTTTAACAGTAAGAATGGAAAGGAGAATGCAAACTAAAGCATATGCTTCTTCTTCTTCTTTTTTATCTGAATTTAAGGAAATTAAAAGTAGTTGATTGATCTGATAAAGACCTTGTACCAGCTAGATTTGTGCAAATATGGTTTTGCCAACTTTAGAGTAGAAGTATTCTAGCTGAAGTCTAATGCTTTTGAAAAGTTGATCATTATCGAAATAAAGACCTAGATGATGAGGAGAAATAAATATAAAGGTAGTGATGATCACTGATTTGGGTGTATGAGTCTTGAGTCTTGACTTAGGACAAAAAGTTTCTTGAAGTATCCTTTCAAGTTTAGTTGAGTCATTAATCTGTTCAAAACTTATATTGATAACGAAAATTATAAGTAGTAGACATATAGAAACTAAACCATATGATCAACCCATTATTTCATATTATGAAAAATAGTTTTTAACTTTTGCAATATTAAAATGTTTTACACAGAGAGAAGAAGAGAATCTGCAGGTTCTTAATAGGTCCAAAGAAAAGCTCCCATGACAAATTTTCTCTTTTGGTTAACATTTTCAGTGATGGGCAGTCCATACTGAGTAAACAAATTGTCCAACTTTCATGCTTTAATTTTGTCAGGGTTGGGCGAATCACTTTAGGTGATACTATATGACTGGAATAACTCTTTATTGGAGAATATTTTGCGTAGAATCTCCACTAGTAGAGATCTTGTAATATTAAACCACAACATTTAATTTGAAACTGATAGCTTGTTAAAAACAAACTTCAGTCATGGGAATATCTTTGTGCATAGGATTGTTGAGTTGGAACTTTGTGCATAGGATTCCCAATTACCTATTTAAGTTACAGAATGATAGGAATATCTTTGATAGTTTAAATTGACTTGAGATTGGTTCACTCTGAACTGCAGTCATTAAGGAAATTGTCACTCAAATCTTAATGATTAACATTTTAATTTCAGGAAGCCTATCAAAAACGTTTTGAGGAATAGCGTCAAAGTCAACCCGATTCCGAGGATGGTAGCTCAACCCAAGTGTCACTCAGTGATGTAGCTTCAATATGGTCGCAGGTGGTTGGTGGTGCAAAGAAAGGTAGAACCTACGGTCTTGGATCACAATATTCCGTAGGTCGTCCTACGACATTGTTGTCTAGTGATACGAGTTATTCACAGGATCATGAAGAGGTGGAAGCATAACGAAAAGAAGTTGAAGAGTTGAAGGAGGAACGGAAAGAAGATCGTGCAAATTTTAACAAATTGTAGAGTCTAGTTGAGAAACTTATGAGCATGCGTCAAGTTGATCCTTTTAATGACGAACATGGCGGGGATAATGAATTTTAGTTTGTGGTGGTTGTGATGTTTGGGACATTATTATTTGTTATGGTTGGATGTTTAGACTCGACTATGATTGTAATGTTAAGTTTTGATTGAATGGTTCTTGGATGTTTTAGTTACAAATGCTTATGTTTTCTTTAATTGTTTGTATTTTGTGTGTTTGATTAGTTGAAATGGTGGATTAATTGGTAGGAATGGTTGATTGATTCTTTAGTTTTGAATTAACAGGTGGTACTGTTTTAAAATGGCCAAAATTTGTTAAAATATTTGCAATTTTCCTTCTGAATTCCGACTAATGTTGTCGCAAAATGCTATAAAAAATTTCAGAATTATAACATTCTGCGACTATAGTAGTGGGAAACATAAATAAATAAATAATATTTAATTAAAATTGCGACTGCATCAGTGGGAAAGTTTAAACAAAATTAAAGTACGTTTTAATATTTGATACCAATATGGTGAGAAATATTATATATAAGTATAATTATTTTTAAATTTTGCGACCGAAGTAGTGGGAAAGGTAATAGAAAATTAAAATTTAATTTAAATACTTTGCGATCGCGTCAGTCGGACAGTTGACAGCATTTGTGAGTCGTTTCCTATTTCCTTTTTCTGACCGACGTAGTCGCAATTTAGTGACCGATTCGGTCGCAAAATATTTCAGACCAGTTATTTTGCGACCGCGTTATTTCGGTCTGAATGTGGTCGAAAATTAGCGTTTTTTGACCGCATTCCGACCGTATTCGCAGTCAGAAAATAGCTTTTATCTAGTAGTGTATTAATATAAAGTAAAAAATATAAAGAATACAATGAATATGAAAAAATAATTGCACTTATAAATTGCAAGTGCAACATTTATTTCCAATTTCAAAATTCATTTCAAAGTTACAAATTGAAAGGTTTACATCTGACAAGTAGTAAATTCAAAGGTTTTACATTGCTCTTGTAAGTTCTTCATAATCAATATGAACTGATTGTCCTTCTTCTGGAGTGTTAAATTCAGATGGGTTACCATGTGTTAATATTTCTCCAAGTTCCTCGTCTTCTGCGCTATCAACATCTTCACGTTCTTGATTTCTTCGTTCCGATCTAATCCAATCTCTGAAACATACTAAAACTTCCAAAGCGTTGCTTCCCAATGCGTGACGGGTGTCTCCTAGTTGTTGTCTTACTTGACTAAATGCACTCTCTGATGCAACAATTGAAATTGGCACATTCAGCACGTCCTGAGCCATAGCGGAAAGAACAGGAAATTACTTTTCATTCTCACGCCACCATCCCAAAGCTAAAAATTCCTTTGTGCGATTCTCCTTTTGCTTCTGCAAGTAGAATTGAAGTTCATTAATGTTCCTGCTACTGGTTTGAGTTGTAGCAAATATAGAAAAAAATATTAAAATTATCAACTATTTCATCATCATACAAAGTAGTAGAACTTGAAGAAGTGGTACACTGCATAGTGAGATTAACATTGGCTATATTATGAGCAACATCATCAACTATACTTGCATAATAATTATATAATTGTTGTAAATTATCATTTAGATTGTTCATACAAGTAAAAATATCTGAGGTTTCGGTTGATCCAATCTCCATATAAGTATATAAAGCATTGATTAATTGGTGACAATCAACCATCTTAATAGAAGGATTTAAAACAACACCAATTAAGTAAATCTGAGGAATTGGAAAGAAATATTTTTTAAATTTTTCTTGCATTTCTTCAACAACATCCTTATATTTTTCTTTCTTCTTAAATTCAAAGAGTAGAAAAGAAATTTCAGCTATATGTACTAAAACCATTGTAACAGTAGGGTAGTATGCCCCAGAAAACTCAACAGTAGCTATATAAAATTTATGTAAAAACTAAACAACATCATTAATGACCTCCCAAGTAGCAGGTGTTAACATACGGTTTCGATCAGTACAATGCGCATTAGCAACTTTAGTTATTGGAAATCTATATTTGTAAAAACATTTTAAAAATATGTATGTATAATTCCACCTAGTAACAATTTCTTCTGGCATGAATCTTGGTTTAAGGTTATACTCGATACACTTATTCTTAAATTCCTTAATTCTAGATTGTCTGTTATTTCCTCGAATAACACCAACTGCTCTTCTAACATGAGTAATCTCAGTTGAAAACAAATCAAGGCCACTTTTAACAATTAAATTATAAATATGACATGCACACCTAACATGAAAAATTTCTTCAAGTTGTGGTTTCAAATGCACTTTTAATATTGAAATTGCGGCAGTATTGTTAAAAGCATTATCAAAAGACATACACAATACTTTTTGGTTAAGATTATAAAATTCAACTTCCCAAATAGTACTACTTATAAACACAGCAGTATGACTCTGATCTTTATCATATTTAAAAGCGATAATACGTTTTTGCATACAAAATAAATCATCTATCCAATGACATGTAATTGTCAAATAATCATTTTCATTAACAACATGGCCAATATCAGAAGTTAGAGAAACTCTACAGGGAAGGTGCTCAAACAAATAACGTATGTATGTTTGATATTGTTCATGAAGTCTAAAGATATCAGCTCTACAAGTACTTCTAGAGATACCTTTAAATAAAGGATTATAAATCCTTTGAATATACATAATAAGATATGATGAAGAAGCAAAAGAAAAAGGTAGACAACCCAGAGCAATTATTTTTGCTAACTCCTCACGATTCTTCATTTTATCATATTTCATAAGTCCTCCAGTAGTAGGGTTTAGAGTTGTTTGATTTCCATCACCATCAGCGCCCCATTCAATTTCCTCCAGTCATATGTTTAAAATCATCATTACAAAGTTTGCATTTAACTATGTCAGTACCTACTATTTCGTCAAAAAAATTTCAAACCTTACTTCTTTTTCTACGATTAGTAGTTGGGGCCACAGGTGGTCTACTACTAGTACCACGACCACCACCCCTGGTAGCAGCTCTAACACTACCAGCTCCAACACTACTAGGTGTAAGTGGTATCTCATCTTTCATTTCTAATTCATTATCTTATAACCGAAATCTTCTTGTAATTGTTCATAATCTATATTAATATTAGGCGATGTTTCAGAAACATGTGTAGAGAGTGGGGTATTACTACCAGATGCTGAAGAACTACCTCTTTTTCTATTTTCCCTATTAGCAACTTTTTTACAAGCTCTTTTGCCAGCATTAAACATATTGTAAAAATCTAAGTACACGCAAAAATTAAATATGCAAATAAAATAGTAAATAAGAGAAAGAGTTGGAGGGAGTGCACCGAATTCGGCAATAAATTGAGCACTTGATGATTACGCAACTCCAATATTACCACGAAGAAACGTCAATTGTTCCAATTTTGAAGTTCAATTGTTCAAACTTCAAAATCCAAATGATAAAATAAATATTACGATAAATTAAATTCCAAAAAAAAGGAGCNATTGTTCCAATTTTGAAGTTCAATTGTTCAAACTTCAAAATCCAAATGATAAAATAAATATTACAATAAATTAAATTCCAAAAAAAAAAAAGAGTCAAATAGTTGATTGCACTTTAGAAGAAGAATTGAAGATTGGAAAATGAGAGAATATGAGAATTGAGATTAAGAAATGAGAGATGAGTAAATAAATGAAGAAGAGGGGGATGTATTTATAGTTTTACAAAATGTTAAATTTGTAATTTAAAACAGTGTTACTTTTAAAATTAAAAAAAGCCCAAAAAAGGGACATTTGTGCAAATTAGTCGTTGGGCAACGACTCCCTTGGCAGGTGACCGTTGCCAACGGTCTAGTAGGCCCTACAAAATTAAAAAAAAAAAAAAGTAGCCGTTAAAATCGGTCCGGTCCGGGCCGGTTTAACCGGTAAGTGAACTATTCACTTTGACCGGGTTTTACCGGTCCGAGTAACCGGTACAATTTATGTGAACGGCCCAACCCCTTCTACCCCTTCTACCCAGCCCACCGGCCCCCCTTTGTACCGGGTCGATCCGGTTCCGGTTCCGGTTCCGGTTTCAATCGATCTGGGCCGGTCCGGAAACGGGTCACCCCAGCCTGTTTGATACCCTTAGCTGATATACATGCGATATCCATTCCCTCCGCGGGTCAATAAAAAAGAAGAGAGATGCAATGGCTACATGACCCGGATTAATTTTCTTCTAAATGACCTAAGTATCAATGCTTATTTAATACGCTTATGCTGAATCATAAGGTTGAACCGATAGAGCTTAAATTTGGATCCAACTATGTGACCAAGGTCACCATTCCTCCATGCTAAGGATAAAAAAAGGGCAGTATGATGCATTAAGCTACCTCTATACGTGAGATCCCTGCATATAAATGCAAAAAGGGCAGTCAGGTGCACAAAGTATTCTGCATTCACGCAGAGTTCGAAAAAGGATTGTACCCCAAGGGGTGTATGGAGGCAGTCTACCTTGACGCAAACATCAATGGCTCTATTGCAACGGTTTACTAATCTGTTGCAAGGGTCTTCCATGCTTTGCCATAGGCGTATTTTTCCAGTAGTGCACGACTCGAACCTGTGACCTTTAGGTTACGCAAAGACAAAGATTAAATATATTCGAGCAGTGCAATGTCAAGTTAACAAGTTTGTTCGACTCAGCGCGATTTAATTTAAGGTTGACGTTTGTTTACCTAACAAAGTTTGAAAGCTTCAATGAACCTAATTCCTTTCATTGGCTGGGGAAAAAAATCAAAAAATGTATGAGTTAGAAAAATAAATTTCTTGTCAAGCTTATTTCAGATCTGGTTAGCAAAAATGGATTACAAAAAATGCGTGAATTTTGAATATTGAAACAGATGAATTTAAAATAAAATGATACGTGTTTAATTACAGGTATATCCAAGATTAAAGTATAGAGTCCTGGCTGACCAAAATGGTCTCTCAAAAAACATGGATTTAAAAAGAAAAATTAAATTACTTCATTTTTCAAGGTTGTGCCACGTGACACTGATAATTATAAATTTGTAATTTATGGAGTAAAGTAATAGTGGCCCAGCATAGTTTAGGTGTTCAAGCTGCTGCAAAACAAGTCAAGTTTAAAGGTGTGTTTGGTACGAACAAAACTATTTTGAACGAAAAATAATTTATTTTAATATGTTTTCATTCAGTGTTTGATAAATAAGTAAAAGATATTATCCCGACATATTCTACGCGAACACTATAGGAGGTTAGGGTTGGAGTGGGGAGTTGAGGGTGGAAAGTCAGATAGACCGGAGGGTTGGGATATGGGGTTTGGGGGTGGGAGTATGGGTCGTGCCGGGTAGGGAAGGGAAGGGTGAGGTATTGAGCGTAGGATCGGTCCAATGATGGTTTAGGGGTAGGGGCAGTGGGTGAGGAGTGAGTGAGAGGGTTGAAAACATCAATGGAAGAATTTCGAAAAATGTTTTCCTCCTATTTTTAGGGAAGTTATTTTTCTGAAATTAAAAAAATATATATCCATAAGAAAAATAATTTTCAAAGCATTTAAGCAAACCAGATATGAAAAAAATTCTACATACCAAACACACCCTGAATCAGTGTCTTTATATATTAAGCCAAGATCACCTTATTTTTGGTATTCAAGCAAACCAAAAAAGAGTAACCAAATGGAAAAACAACCTCTCCTTCCTTCTATCTCTTCATCTTCAAACCAACAACAATCCAATCTTGAAAATTCAATTTTAATTGACTCAAATTATCCATCAATATTTCCAAAGAAAAACCTTTACAAATCCAAGTCTAATCCATCTATTTCCACAATTTATGATATTATTGAAAATTATCCATCACCAATTCCAAATCCAATCCATATTGTGAACTTATGAAATTTCCCATAACATCAAAATCACCAATTATGCATGGATCAAGCCTAAGAACTTATGAAATTTTCAAATTTCACAATCGATGCCGAAACACGTCAAAACTAGTCCGAATGACCTCAAATTTTACGCACAGGTCATAAATGATACTACGGGACCTACAGCCACTCTCGGAATTCCATTCTGAGCCCGATATCAAAATTTCATCTATCGACCGAAATCGCCGAAAATTCCAACTTCCGCCAATTCAAGCCTAAATCTACTACGGACCTCGAAAACACATTCTGAACACGCTTCTAACCCCAAAATCACCCAACGGAGCTAACCGAGTCGACGAAATTCCATCCCGGATCCGTATTCACACAGTTCTAACTACGGCCCGATTTCTAAAGCTTAAACTCACATATAAGGACTATGTGTCCAAAAACTCTCCGAATTTCACCACTCAACATTCCGACAAATCCCAAAGGCAGAAATAGGCATGGGAAAAGCAGTTATTAGGGGATCGGGGCGCTAAATCTCAAAACAACCAGCCCGGTCGTCTCTCTCTTTCCATTGTAACGGGAAGGGAATAATATGCTTCTCCCATCCTTCTTGCGTCTTTTCTAAAATCCACAAATTCATGTCACGACCAAAATTCTGCCGATAATTTATGATTGCTAAGTTGCCTTTCACATCTATCAAGTTATAATAATGTAGGTAGTAATCTAAAGGTAATATCCACGACTGTATAATCCTGAAACTTTCATCTTTAATATCAAAAGCAACTATACTTCCCGAAACGCAACTCAACCGATAGATAACCCCATTCACACAAATTCCATCGCTGAGCAAACAAAAATAGTCTCTTTCCATGATTCATCTATGCCTAAAGTGAAAATCTACTTTCTTGTGGGCATTGTTTCAATATTAACTGTCATCAAAAGCTTATACTTCTTTTCGTTTGGGTCAAAACCTAATGAAACCAGGAATTGGTGTTAATTTTAGATTTGTCACGAACTATGGCATTGTTATATTTGTGTCAATTAGTACTTGTGTATCGCTATCACCGTGTCACTCCATGAATAAAGTTTTAAGTAAAACTTTAAATTACAGGATGAACGGATATTCCCATTAACTAACTAAGCAATAATTTATTAATTAGTGAGTAAAGTTTGTTCTTACTTTACCTGCAACAATTATTAAGACCAGTGGAGCAACAGCGTAAGACTTACCTCTAATCAGACATTTAAAAGATAAAACTATGAAAGAGCTTAAGAAATATTTATAAACTACACACTATCATAAATATTTTTATGCATTAAATATATTTAAAACTTCTATACATATAATGTCGGGTTGATTTGGTTCGGTTTGATTTTTTTTAGTTAAAACCAAACCAAACCAAATATGGTCGGGTTTCTTTTCTCAACATCAAACCAAACTATAGTCGGGTTTTTTTTCTCGGTTTGACTCGGATTATCGGGTTGGTGTGGCTTGTCGGTTTCATTTGTACACCCCTAGATGCACAACATTGTGCCTGCCGGAGGTAGAAATCCAGATACAGATTCCATCTAATCCAATAGCTTTTGCTCAAATAGTATGTTTATATTGAAAAAATCATTAAATTAAATGTATACACATATTAGAATGGTAGTACTAGATAGCTGGAATATTCATGAAAACCCATGTAGATCAAGAATACTAACAACTACTAAACAACTGGATACGATTAAAGAAACTGTCAAAAAAACTAGCAAGGGATGTAGTGAGATGGATGAGATGCTTTCAAGAGAATTCGGGATTGTGCATCAAGAATGGAGAAATTTCAAGTAGGAACGTGAATCTGGATTAGCCGAACCCGTGATTATTCCAGATGACAAATTATTAAATATAACAAAAACTCCGCCAAACACCTTGCAGTTTAAAGTTGGTGATGATAATTGGAAAAGCTTTCCAATGGTAAGAGGGTTTCTACATAAGCGTAAATGCCTTCTATTCGACCTTGTTTGGGAAGTCCCTGCATCTCAAATTCTCTCCAACTTTTTCTAATGACATCATAACATAAATAAGAGAATTCATTGGTTTTCTCCATCTTAGCAACAAACACAATCTCCCCTTCACAATGCGTGCGAAAACAAACAATTCGCTCTTCAGTTAATTCTCTCCCTTCCCATTGTAACGGGAAGGCAATAATATGCTTTTCCCATGCTTCTCGAGTCTCTTCTAAAATCCACAAATTTATGTCACGACCAAACTTCTCCCCATAATTTAAGATTGCTAATTTGCCCTTCACTTCTATCAGGTTATAACAAAGTACGTTCTGAATTAAAAGATTACTCCACAATTGTATAACTCTGAAATTTTCAGCTTTCACATCGAAAGCAACTATTTTCCACCTGTCAACTCTATTTCTTTTGAAAACGTAACTCAACTGATAGATAACTCCATTCACACAAATTCCTTTGTTGTATGGCCGGTAGAAAAAGGCAATACATTTAGCCTCTCTCCATGATTCGTCTATCCCTAAAGTAAAAACCCAATTTCTTGTGGTTATATTTTTGAAACTTGTTGTCATCAAAAGTTTGTACTTGTTTTCTTCGGAGTCGTATCCTAATGAAAAGAAACATGGATGATCAGAAACATCTAAACCAACGACCCGATCTTTCAATTGGGGAAGAAATCTTACTTCTCTTGTGCTGGGACTGCAAATTGCAACTGACTGTTGCGCATAAGGATAACGGTCCCATAAGCAAAACAAACCATTAACGCACGTTAAGTGGGAATACGGTGCAAATAGCTTATCAAATTGCTCAATATGAAGAAGTGAATCTTCTTTTTGCTCTACAGTGTAAACAGCTTTCCCTTCCCGAACAAGGTACGTGGTTGGACGAGTCATGGAGCGACATTGATGGATATCATGAAAAACGGAATTTGATGCAATAAGAGTATTACAAGATTTCGAAACACACCTGAAACGCATTAAAGACTTTACTGGAAGATTCGAAAATATTTCAAAGATTATTTCTTCAGGAATTGACCACGTTTTTGTGCCATTGCCCATCTTTTTTACACCTGCGGCACAAGTTGTGTCCATTCCTTATTAGTGTTTGGCAAACCTTATTCTACCATATATTTAGGAAAATATAAGTAGAAAAACTGTTGCCTCTCCTTATATACGGTATCAAAACTTTTCTTAGTATTTATATATTTTTAAACACCTGTCTTGTTAATTTTTCCTTTTCCTTCTTTAAATCCTATCTATCTTTATCTATTTTTATTATAAAAGCACGAATAATTTATGTTAAATGTTGTACGACTAAAATATCCCTGAAATATCAACTGACTTTATGCCCTTCAAAATTTAAAGTCTTCCTTTAATTTTATTATATAATTTCATATTGGATAAAAGTGCAAAATTAAGAATTTGTCTCATACTAGGATTTTGAAATTACCATCACTTGACACGGTTACTATATATACCTAATTTGTAATTGATTGTAATTAAATGTTAACTTTAATCCTCTATAAATAAATAAAATTTGCTTACAAAGTTTACACGTGATTTGCATAATTGGTGTTTGATATCATTAGTTTCTGCTAGCGATGGATGTCAAAGCCAATCCGCAGGAAAATTTTCATCTAAACTATATTTTATTTTATATTGTAGCTATAGTTATTGAATTAGGCTTTTGTTGTTATCTTTTATTGATATTTTTTGTTCATCGTGTGTAAGTGAGATTGAATTCAATTTACTTACTTTTCGCTTTTTCTTGCTCTTAAATTTAGTGCGAAAATTTTAGATGCCAGCAAAAAATTTGATAAATCAAAATAACAGATCATACAAAATAGATTGAGAGATTATCCGCCACAACGGTTGGTTGAATCGTACAAACATCGACATCTAAGGTAATGAAAGAATTTTTTTTCCTTACGTGTTTGGCATGTTACTATTGGCTACTATTTTTTTAGGCGGTTCTTTGCTCCGTCTAATTGATACATGGGCATAAAAAAATCTCTGTAGAAGCCGAATTCCTGGATAACCACATTCGATGCACCAAAATTATATATTGTCTAGCATATAACATGCA
>ML299942.1:732-24406 GCA_005239495.1 Nicotiana undulata | reverse complement strand
GCTTCAAGGTATACCACTGGCGTTCATGGGCCCTGGAGTCTCTCCTGCTATTAGTATCTTATTATCTTATTTCTCTTCTCGTTCTAAAGACAATGTTGTGTTCCCTTTCAGACTTGTATTTAGTATTCTTATAGACAGTCTGTGAGGTTGTGACACCCCAGTTTTGGGATTTTACGATGTTGTTATCTTTATCATTTCATTATGCGTTTTTCGGAGTATTATTACATTTCTGCAGTAAAACTCTTGAAGTGGTTCTGGTTATTTCAGTAAAGGTTTGAAAGATAATTGCTTTATTACTGTCAAGTTGTTTTAAAGATGTCAAGGTGTTGTGTACGTGGGCTTGGCTAGCGGGTTCAACGTTAGACACAGTCACGGCCTGAAAGGTGGGATTTCGGGTCGTGACAATTGCACCTAAGGATTGGTAATTTCTGAACGGTATTGACTTGGTTTCCGAGAGTTGTAGTTATTTCTTGCAAATTACTGCCTTATTCTATTTTAGCTTCCTTTTTCTACTATTATTAGATATACTGCGCACAAGTTGTAATGTGAATGACCCGTCGTAACCTCGTTACTACTTCGTCGAGGTTAGGTTTGGCACTTACCAGTACATGGGGTCGGTTGTACTGATACTCCACTTTGCACTTCCTGTGCAGATTTTGGTGTTGGTCCGAGCTGATCATGAACCTTTCTTTCATTTTGAATTTGTATTTCTTTCAGACATTTACTTGTAGTGAATTCTTAGAAGTTCATGAATTGCGACTCCAGATCCGGGTAGTAGTACATATATTGGGGCTGTTACAAATTTTCGCGTTCATTTTTTAACTCATTATACCTTATTGTTGTTAATTACTGAAATGTATAAGAATTGGCTTAATGTTTCTATAATGTTGGCTTGTCTGGCAAGTGAAATGTTAGGCGCCATCACGGTCCCGATTGTGGAAATTCCTGGTCGTGACAATATTGTACTATATTACTATTACTAAAAGAAAATCAAATAGTGTACCAATTAAATGCAGCTAATACAACCAAAAAGAATATTCAACTAGCATATGATTCCAATATAGTATACAACTATACTAATAGGGTATATAGTTGTACGTGGTCGTTCCAACAACTGCATACAACTATAAAAACTATTACATAATACACAAAATCTATGTCCATATATAGTTACAAGAAAATCCAACACAGCAAAACATGATTATATAAATCATTTCAAAATAGAATTCACTTAAAAATGCAGCTAAAACAACCAAAAAGATATTCCAGCTACTATATGATATTATAACATATAATTATACCAATAGGCTATAAAATTCTTCTAATTAATTCCAGGCAACTATATATGACTATACTACTTTTACATAATACACATGCATCAAGAGAAAAAAATGTACCACATATTAATATAATAATGTATTTTAATATATTGTACTATAATACTATTATATAAACAAACGCATAAAGAAAAAATCAAAATGATTACCTAATACACATGCTTAAAGGAAAATTTAAAAAATTCAAGATATTGTACTATCCTACTATTTCTAAAGAAAAATCAAATAGTGTGCTAATTAAAGGTAGCTAATACAAGCAAAAAAAATTCAACTAATATATGATACGAGTATAGTATATAGCTATACCAATAGGGTATACAATAGTACGCAAAGGGTTTAAAAAGGATTTTTTTAAATTTAATTATTAAACTGAAATAGTATCAGTTCTCAATAGAAATTTCAAAAAAATTTAGATGACCTAACTGTATACTATAATGGTATATCATTATATAGTATACTATAATAGTATATCATTAGAATGAATTGTATACCAAAATGGTATATAATATATTATTTGTGTATACAATACAATTTCTTCTTCGTCAGTTCAATGCAATAAATTATACACTATTGAATTAATCAAAATGGTTTATAATATGTTATTCTGATATATAGAAGATTGGTTCATTCCTTCAAAAAAATATTAGAAATATACTATTGTAGTTAATTATATACTCTTGAATTAATTATTGTATACCAATACAGTATATAATATACCATTTTGGTATACAGTACAAATCTGTCTTCTTTGCTAGTTCAACTCCAATTCAACCCATTTAAAAATCTACTCTAAAATCTCCACCAACTCAATTAACATTTCGAACATACACTGTCAGAATCAGATCAAAATAACCACAATCTCAACAAACTCAATTTATGAGTTTCAAGCTTCAAGGTCCTCCAATGGCATGTTAATGTTTCTCTCCATTAAATCTTCAAAACTCATCATTAACACTACAACCTACACAGCATAAAATACCCACTAAATTCCAACAATAAACACTTCAAACCCCACATGAAATTCATGTCTTAAATTTTAAACTTATGCACATGAAGTTTACATTCTCTTTTTTAGTTTGAAATTTTGGCGTAATTGAATTATGTGCCCAGCTAATCCAAATACTAAATGAATTAGTAGCTAATTCAATACTGAATTTAAAACTGAAATCGAAAGAATGAGGGAGAAAAATAAAGAAAAAGTTTAGTTATTTCCAGAACCAACAATCGTCCAAAAAAAGTAGAATTTAAAGAAAGTTGTTTTGTTTTTGGTTGATTAACCAAAGAATAACTAGAAAAGTTTGTCAGCTTGGCTTTAGGAGTCTTTTGTGAGTGAGGGACTAGAGTTATGGTGGACCACCAGGTAATAAGTTTGAGTGGATAGGTAAGTTTTGTAATTATTTTTAAAATGGGTAAAGAATAATAATAAATTTAGATTTCATGGGCATTTAACGTAAGTTAGGCTTTCTGCACGGGAAGTGATAAAAGTCTAGTTAGAAAAAAGTCTGTACTAATTTTCATGTCTTACATACTCAGTACATTATTCGTACTGACACCCTATTTCCTGGGGCTTGCATTTCATGCCCGCAGGTGCAGGTAGGCAAGTCGACGGTCCCTCTTCTTAGGATCCTTGATTAGCGAGAGTTGGCGTGCTCCACTTGATCCGGAGCTGCTTTTGATTTTGGTAAGATATGCTTGTGTGTGTGTGTGTGTGTGTGTGTATATATATATATATATATATATATATATATATATATATGGGTATGATGTGGCACAGTCCTGTCTTTGTACAATTGTATTTCTATTAGAGGACTGTAGACATTTATGTATAGTTGGATAGTATGTGGCCTTGTTGGCTTCCAGTTTTGAGTATATAGAGCCTGTTTGGATGGGCTTAAAAGCTGGTCAAACCAGCTTTTAAGCACATTTTAACTTTTAGTAGTGTTTGGCAACCAAAAAAAGTAGCTTAAAAAAAGCTAAAATCTGCTTAAAAAAGCCAAAATCAACAAGTTGGGCGAACCCAACTTTTTTAAAATTGGCTTAAAAGCCACCTTACTTTGACCAAGGATATTACATTCTTATCCCTTATAACTTTTCTTAATTCCAAAATTATCCTTCAGTAAAAAAACCCCAAAGACACGATGTTTTTCTTTTCTCCCTAATTTTCCAGACCTGCGCTCTTCTTCCTCAGACCTGGGTTCTTCTTCCTCTTCTTGTTGCGGACTTTCCCCAACCTCAGCTCCAATAAGCCTCCTCAGTCGAGTAAGTTTAATTTTCCTGTTGAATGTCAATTCCTAGTGTGTTTTTAAAATTTTGGATTAATATCAAAATTTAATATAACACTTTGTAGTCGAGTAATGTTGCTTTTTTTCTCGTTCTTCGTTAATAATATAATAGTTCAAGTCTTCGGTTATCAAGTTCATCTCAACAAAATAGATCCTATTCCAGTAGTATTAGGGCGGCTATCTTATTTTAATCTATTAAAAAAGAACATATTTTAAAAGTTCAATACATTTAAATAAAAAAGAAATATATATAGGGCTTAATTACGTCGTATTCAGAAATTAATTGGTAACCATTTTTGAAAGCCATCTTGTTAAAATTTCAGAATAACGAAAAAACTTTTGTTGACTTGTCATAACTACATAAGAGTCCTTTCAGATTGTTGGCCTAACATTGGTCTATTAATAATTTATTTATGAGAAATTATTTTGTTAGGAAAGGAAGTCTCCTCCTTAACTGATGGTGTTGAATGGAACTATATATATGAGATGATGTAGTATTTAAAATATTGGTCATTCATATTTCACCCTCTTCAGTGAGGAGCATGTATGGAATATTTATTGCGTTATCAATATGTCCTTTGTTAAACTCTTCAACTGTCCCGAGGATAGCAGATCCTTGGCACTAATCACATCAACGTGTGAAACATCTTCATTGCTGCAACTTCATAATATATGTCAACTAGAGTATCAAACACAAGTCTCTTTTAGGCTCTCTTTATGCAACTTTAAACTCAGTTTCTTGGTTGCTCTACTTTCTTCAGATTATTTACATTATTATGTCGAACAATGCTAAGTGGGACGATGATACACATATTATATTTATTGAGTTGTGTGAGCTAGGTTAGAAAAGAAATTAGACCAAACACTTATTTAAATAAAGATGGGTGGAAAAGTCTTGTTGACAAGTTCTGTAAGAAGACAGGAAAAGACTATGACAAAAAAAATATGAAAAACCATTGGGATTACATGAAAGGCGAATAGACGCTTTTTAAGAAATTGATGAGAGGGGAGACATGTTTAGGATGGGATGCCACGAAAAATATGATTATGGCAAATGATGATTGGTGGGACCGAAAAATTAAGGTACACCTTTCACATTATTATATGTGTGATTCTTATTTTTTTTTATTGTTAATTTTATCAGTTTGATTAAAGTAGTTTTGATTTTCTCTTTTTACAGGAGAATCCAAAGTATAAGAAATTTAGGAACAAAGATCTTTCGCTCATATGGTTTCGCTACGATGCACTGTTTGCTGATGTTGTTGCCACAGGAGAAAGAGCACGTGCAGCAAATCAAGAACAATCTTCCGGCATTGGACTTAGTCTTGACGAAGAAGGAATAAATGTTATTGATGATTGTGACAAGGAACACTTTATTCATCTTAATGATGAAGTGAGCGATGAAAGTGATGATTTACAGAATATAAATTCTGTTATGTTTCCAGAGCCATCACTAAAAAGACAAAAATCAACTGATGGTGTTAGCACCAATAGTCAAGTAAGAAAGAGTAAGAAAAAAACAGCTGCAACATTAATAAAAGAGGATATACACTCTCTCATAGAGTTTATGTCTAGCAAAATCACTGCTACATCTCCTGCAGTTGATGAGACATCCATCGAGAAGTGTATTGGCACGTTGGAACAAATTTCTGATATTCTAGCTGGGAGTGAAATTTACTATTTTACTATGAATATGTTCTGCAAGAAAAATAACCGACAAATATTTTTGGGGATGCCTACTGATGAAGCTCGCAAGTCTTGGTTGGAGTTTAACTATCAGTTATACCTCAAGAAAAATGGATAATGTGTCGATGTGGTTGAGTATAGTATTCGTGTTCTAATATTGTGATCGTATGTGTAAACGTTATTATGGTTTTATGTGTAAACTTTATATATTTCTTCTTGTTTAGACATTGTGATTGTATCATTAAACGTTTATTGAATAGCTTATGTTTGTTAAGCTTCTGTTAAGCTTAATTAAGCTTCTGTTAAACTTATGTTTGTTGTTAAGTTTCTTTTAAGCTCATGTTTGTTAAGCTTCTGTTAAGCTTCCCTTTATCTTATGTTTGTAAAGCTTCAGTTAAGGTTATGTTTAGAAAGCTTCAGTTAACTTTTATGTTTTCATTTTCAGTAAAATGAAGAGTTCGGACTCTAGTGACATAGTAGATATGACTTATTCGTCAGACGATGATGATGAAGAAGAACTGGAGGAAATACAAAGGGAGCAAGATGAGAAGGAATGGACGTCTTTATGTCAAATAGCATATAAATTAATTTTGATGTATTACGAAAAATACCTATGCAAGGAACCTTGTCGTACATCTAGTCGCTCTGGAAATGTATTTATTCAAGAGATATTAAGAGGAAACGATACTCGTTGTTATGAAAATTTTCGATTGAGGAAGTCAGTGTTTGTTGATCTATCGAATGACTTAACTAAAAAATATGGGCTTAAACCCACACGTGGAATGTCTATACACGAGATGTTAGGCATGTTCTTGATGACTTGTGCACATGGAGCTGGAAATCGATTGATACAGAAAATCTTTCAACATTCGGAAGAAACAATTCATAGACACTTTCATAGTGTTTAAAGGCCATTTGTGAGTTTGCAAGAGATATAATTAGACCACATCAAAATTATAATGATGGCGCAGCAGCTCACAAGCCATGTAATGGTCTATATCTCCCTTTCTTCGGAGTAAGAAATATTTTTACATAATCTTTTTTATTAAACTTATAACTTAACTTTTATAAGTATTACTAACTTAAGTTAAATTTATACTTGTAAATGTTTGTAGGATTGTATTGGAGCACTTGATGGCACACATGTTAAAGCAAGATTACCGCAAGGTGAGGAGATACCATATATTGGACGTAAAAGTTATCCAACTCAAAATATTCTTGTTGTCGTAGATTTTAATATGTGTTTTACATTTGCATGGGCTGGGTGGGAAGGAGCAGCTCACGATAGTCGTATATTTGGTGAGGCCCTTCGTAGACCAGAACTCAACTTTCCACGTCTAATTGGAAATAAGTATTATCTAGTTGATGTAGGATATCCGCATATGAAGGGATATATGGCTCCATACAAAGGAGATAATATGAGATATCACCTAGAACAATTATGTCGCGGTGCAACAAGACAATTGCGAGAACCAAGAGGGCGAATTGAAAAATTTAACTATTTGCATTCCTCTTGTAGAAAAATTGTAGAGCGCACATTTGGGGTTTGGAAAGCAAGATGGTCTATTTTGCGAGACATGCCTTGCCCATTGACACTTAAAGAGACATCGTACTTGCTACAATGGCCATTCATAACTATATTAGAAAGAAATGCAATATGGATGATGCATTCCGAGCAGCTGAGAATGAGAGATATGTTCCATCGGTTGATCCTGACGTTGGTACATCTTTGAGAGCTAATAAGAATATAAATGCGGAAAATGTGGAAGAGCAAAGTGATCTTGTTTGGATGGGTCTTCGCGATTTGATTGCTAATGAAATTTGTGAAGCTTGATACTTGTAGTTGTATGAATCTTTTAAAACACTAATATTTATTATTTTACATTCCAATTGAGAAATATTATTTTGTGTTGTTCTCTTGAAATATGCATATAATTAAGTGGTTTTGATCACTGGGATGATGCCTCCTAATTCCGACTCAAATGTGCTGTAGAAGTTCTCAGAACCCCCAATAGCTACCAAGCAATATGCATTGGTCAGCTTTGAGAAAACTCCAATTTCACATGAATTTTCAAACTGAAGCCTAGTAGCATTGCTAGCTGGAAAATCGCTAGGAGCTCTGAGAAAACACCAATTTCACTTGTGCATGAACTCAACAGTAGTGACATCACTGTCATTTTTCTTTTCTCTTGTGTACAAATTAAAAATGAGCGTTGGAAGAATTATATTTGTAAAAACTATCTTAAGTAATCATTTAAGTTGAAATTAAATTAAAATATAAATTATATTTTATTTACTTATTATATAAATCAAATATATTGTAGTAATCAGCTCCTTTATAATGTTAACAGCTTTAAGGATATTTCTGTCTTTTTAACAGAAAAAAGTTCTTGCCAGCACTTGTTTACCAAACACTTCAACAACTTTTTTTAAGCTTCAGCACTTTTATCCAAACAGGTAACTGCTTATTTATAAAACAAGTTTCAGCACTTAAAAGCTGCTTATGCTTAAAAGCTACTTTATTTAAGCCAATCTAAACGGGCCCATAGTTGTCTATAGTATCCTTGCCGGCTCGTCCCACTGTATTTCCGCACGTATGTACATATGTCTTTTGGACAGTTTTCCCTCGCATATGTTATTCATGTTTATATCTTAAACACATGCTTAAGGGTGTTCGACAGGTAGGACTCGGGCACCCGTCGCGGTCCATTGGTTTGGGTCGTGGCAAAAGTGGTATCAAAGCAGTTTTGTCCTAAGGTTATCTATAAACGTGTCTCGTAGAGTCTTGTTTATGGGTGTGTTGTGCACCACACTTATAAATATAAGGCTACAAGACATATAGGATGTTATCCTCTCTTCTTATCCTAGATCGTGCAATTTAAGAATTCTTGTTCCTAACGATATGTTATATTTCTAGCGATGCCTCCAAAGACTACAACCGCCCAGAAGGGAAAGTCTGTCGTGGCTGGTGAGACTACTAGTCGAGCGCCATGAGTTACCAGGGATCGAGGAGAGTCTCATAGTGAGATTCTATCTCAAACTTCACATACCCTGCCCTCTCCAGAAGAGCACCGAAGGGCACCAGCTCCAGCTCCCGCCCTTGTACGTTCAGCCCCTCAGTCAGATGCACCGAGTCAGGAGATGAGAGATGTTATTCAGCTATTAACTCGATTAGTAGCCGCGCAGGCTCGACATCAAGAAGTAGGTATTGGTCATGCAGATAGGTCCGCCAGTGCGAGGGTTCGTGATTTCATTAATTTGAACTCTCCTGTATTCATTGGGCAGATCCAAATGAAAACCCTCGGGTATTTATCGATAGAATGCAGAGAACTTTGAGGGTAATAAAGGCCATTATGACTGAGTCAGTTGAGTTAGCTTCCTATAGACTTCAGGATGTTGCAGTTAATTGGTACGAGTCTTGGGAGTTGTCCAGAGGTGAGAATGCCCCTCCAGCAGTATGGTAGGAGTTTATAGAAACTTTTCTTCGCCAATATCTGCCACCAAATCTTAGGCGGGCCAGAGTTGATAGGTTATTGACCCTTCGGCAGGGTAACATGAGTGTTCGAGAGTATAGTTGTAACGCCCCAAAATCGAGGGACGAGACCAGCGCCTAACCGGATGATCCCGGTCAAGCAGACCTAGATCGCCTTTCCTGCCTAACGCGTTACCCCGTGATTACAATATACGCTATCCCACATGAATTAGAAAAGTAGAACTTAAGCATGGATTTACAACTTAAGTTCACTTCTTCTTTTATCATTCAACATTTAGTCATCTCAAAACATACAAGCTACCTACAACATTTCTGATTCGGACCACGATTACGTGTATATATAATTACTACCCAAGATACATATATACAACCCACATCGTGTCTACGGAGCCTCTAAGAGTACTAGGAGTTTATATAAACTTGCCGGCAACAAGGCCCCGTCTATACCTTAGAAGCCTTAACATATACAAAAGAGGTGATCTAGACTACACACGGCCCCGAGAGGAAATGGGGCTCACCGGAACTGCTGAAGGATGGAGAGGAGGCACCACTACCGGCGGTCAGAGCTACCTGCTATGGAACCACCTACATCCATATAAAAGATGTAGCGCCCCAAGCAAAAGGGACGTTAGTACCATTGAATAGTACTAGTATGTATGAAACAACTTATGTATGAACAAACTTCATTCTAAGTAGAATCAAACAGTACACAAATAGAAGACAGTCAGGGAAACCAAACAAATACCACACAAAAGAATACAGAAAATCACAATGAAGGTTTCACAGTTACTCATTTCAATTTTTCATCTGTTGCGGCGTGCAACCTGATCCCACCGTACAGTCACATCTCACCCTTATTGCCTCTCCACCCTTATTACTTCGTGTTGCGGCGTGCAACCCGATCCCACCGTACAAATCACATTTAATAACAACAACAATCAATATTTCAATCACAAGGATTTTCATCATCAAGAATATGAATTCATTACAACCAAATAACCATGTGAAATCAAGGCTCAACAATCCTTGCCAAACAGTGAATCATATACGGTATTGCCAAAGTCATTTAGTTCAATTAAATCAACCCACAATTCCTTTTCATCACTTGCTACACAGCCTTTAGCACTTGGATATTCTCAACAATGTACTTGATAGCAACATCAACCAACAATTAAATCACAAGATTCTCATCATCAAGGATATTCATTTGTAACAACCAAATAACCATATGAAATCAAGGCCACAGAAAATCTTTACCAAGCAGTGAGTCATATACGGTATGCCTTCAACATATATCTCAATTAGTTAAATCCACGTTTCCTTTCCATTATTTACTACACAACATTTAACACTTAGATACATTCAACAATTGGATTCGTTATCATTTCTTTCGTTTGGTAGCACCTCCTCATACCAATGTATTCAATAGTTAACGAGCTTTGCACATGATAGAGTAAGCACAAGGAATCACCATTTTCACAATCTCATATAGCATGGTGGCATGGCAATTAACTAGGACAATCAGAGAATAGAATCTTACGTCTCAACACATTAGAACAATTAATTCATATATGTTCAAGCAAGGAACTCATACCAAATGATCGGACACCAACAAGGTGACTCTACAAAGATTAAAGTTAGCCATACATACCTCAAAGAGCTTTTCCTTAAGTTTATACAATACACCAACACCTCTAGCCATAACAATCTATAAGGAGATAGCGAAAATCAATTAATAATTAGGAAGATTACCCATGGTGTAACTCTCTTAGGAATTTCATCANCCCCCACCACATATTTGAACCCTTAACCTCTTGCATGAAATTTTTGGAAGTAGGACTTACCCGGATGAAGGACAATCTATGGTTATCTTTCTTGATTCTTGAGGACTTGAGAAAGATTTGGATGATTATGAAGTTAGGCCCCTTCTTTCTCTCTCTCTATATGCTCTCATCTCTCTCTAAAATCAGTAGAAAATGACCCCAAATGAAGCCCCTAAACCTATTTATGAAAATGGGGTTGGGTTATAAAAATAGGAAAAATAAGTCTCCAGAACAGGGTAGTATGCGATCGCAGAATGGGCCGCAAAACAAGAATGATGGCCGCATAATACATCGCAAAATAGGTGCCCAAAACTAGGCAACACTAGCCCAATTTGCGACAGATCTGCGATCGCAAAGTCAAAAATGCGACAGAAATGCAATCGCAGATTTGACACAGGATCGCATTTTTCCAGCCTTTGGTAATTTGATCATAAAGTGTAGGAATGTCCAAATGACAAACGATTTGAAGTGTTGGAAACTAGACTCAAAGACCTTTCATTTGATAGGTTGTTCATCACCTAATACCTTATATATAATTAGATATGCTCGTTCAAAGTGTGGACTGGTGCAAATACCTTTGGAATTTTAGCCTGTTATGAAATTTTCCCATTTGGCTTAGCCTTAGGATTCCCCTTGGACCTCACATCACTTATTATATGACTCATACACTTATTCACATCATCCAATTCATTTACATCATATTTAAAGCACATAAAATATTACAATTAGTCTACCTGGTACCCCGAATCCTATATTGCTTAGCAAAATTTTCTGGGGCCTTACAATAGTCTTCGGTTTGATTCGTTGGCTAGGTATGCTCCCACTATTGTATCTAAGATAGAGGATCGGGTTCACCGGTTCGTGATGGTATTAGAGCCGCACTTGCTTAACAATTGTATGTTGGTCTCACTTAAGCCAGACATGGATATTTCACGTATTCAGGCATACGCTCAAGGTGTAGAGGAGCGTAAGCAGAAATAAAGGGCCGATCGTGAGCATGATAGGGCCCAGAATAAGAGAGCGAGGTCTTCGGGTCCTTCTGGTGTGTTTCGAGGTGGTCAGAGGAAACAGTACCCGAGGTATCTAGCCAGCCATCGGCTAGCGCACCCCCTCAGTTTGGCGGTAGGAGATTTGATCGTTCCACATATTCAGGGCCTGGTCAGAATTCCAGGGCATCAGGTTCTCAGTATAGGGGTGAGTCAAGTCAGATGAGGCCGCCCTTGCCACGATGTGCTCAGTGTAGTAAGCAGCATGTTGGGCAGTGCCTTATAGAGTTAGGTGTTTGTTATACTTATGGTTATTCGGGCCACGTTATGAGGGATTGTCCAACGAGAGATGAGGCAAGCATAGCTCAGCCAACGGGATCTGTAGTTGGTTCGTCATTATCAGTACGCCCTCATGGGCAAGGTTCACAAGCACCAATGAGTCGTGGTAGAGGCAGAGGCAGAGCATCTAGCTCGAGCGGTCCTCAAAACTACATTTATGCATTGGCAGGACGACAGGATCATGAGTAATCACATGATGTTGTTACAAGTATTTTATCAGTCTCCTCATATGATGTATATGCACCGATTGACCGAGGTTCCACCTTATCATATGTTACTATGTTGGTTGCTAGTAAGTTTGGAATAAAACCTGAATTGGTTAAACCTTTTGAGGTGTCTACACCTGTTGGGGACTTAGTGATAGCTAAGCGAGTATATAAGGGTTATATAATAGTAGTTCATAGTCGATCTACCGTAGAGGACCTAATCGAGTTAGATATGGTATAATTTGATGTTATAATGGTATGGATTGGTTGGCTTCTTGTCATGACAACGTTGATTGTAGATCAAAGATAGTCCGATTTCAATTTCCAGGGAAGCATGTTTTGGAGTGGAAAGGTAATACGGCGTCACCGAGAGGTAGATTTATTTCCAATCTCAAGGCAAGGAAGATGATCATAAAGGGTTGTATTTATCACTTAGTTCAGGTTCAGGATATAGAAGTAGAGTCACCAACCATTCAGTCCATCCCTGTGGTTAATGAGTTTCCCGATGAGCTTCTGGGTCTTCCGCCAGAGCGAGAAATTGAGTTTGCTATTGACCTACTACCAGATACTCATCCAATATCTATTCCTCCCTATAAAATGTCCCCCACAGAGCTGAAAGAGTTGAAGGGACATAAAATGACTTGCTTGAAAAAGGCTTTATCAAGCTTAATACATCACCGCGGGGAGCACCTGTGTTATTTGTGAGGAAGAAAGATGGTTCCTTACGAATGTGTATTGATTATAGACAGTTGAATAAGGTGACGATCAAGAATAAGTACCCTTTCTTGAGGATTGATGATTTATTTGATCAGTTGCAAGGTGCCACGTGTTTTTCAAAGATAGACTTGAGGTTCGGGTACCATCAGGTAAGGGTTAAGGAGGAAGATATTCCAAAGAGCAGGACTAGATACGGGCACTTCGAGTTTCGTGTTATGTCGTTCGGTTTGACCAATGCCCCAACAATATTCATCGATTTAATGAACCATGTGTTCAAGCACTTTTTAGATCTGCTCGTAATTGTATTTATCGACGATATATTGGTGTATTCTCGTTTAGAGGCTAAGCATGCATATCAATTACGTATTGTGCACAACGTTCTACAAAAAGGGAAGTTATATGCAAAATTCTCCAAATGTGAATTCTGGTTGAACTCTGTAGCTTTCCTTGGGCATATCATTTCAGATGAAGGCATCCGGGTGGATACGCAAAAGATTGAGGCAGTAAATACTTGGCCTAGACCCACAACACCGACGGAGGTTCGTAGCTTTCTCGGTTTAGCAAGTTATTACAGGAGATTTGTAGAGAGATTTTCTTCCATTTCAGCACCTTTGACAAAGTTGACTCAGAAGGGAGCAAAATTTCAATGGACTGATGCTTGCAATGGAGTTTCCAGGCATTAAAAGACAGATTAACTTCAACACCGGTTCTAATGCTCCTAGAAGGGACCGATGGTTACATTATCTATTGTGACGCTTCAGGCGTTGGATTAGGTTGTGTGCTGATGCAGCATGGTAAGGTTGTAGCTTATGCTTCTAGACAACTAAGAAAGCACGAGAAGAACTACCCGACCCACGATTTAGAGTTAGCCGTGGTGATTCATGTACTAAAGATGTGGAGGAACTACTTGTATGGCATTCATGTTGATATCTATACGGATCATAAGAGCCTCCAAGTATATCTTCAAGCAAAAGGAATTGAATTTATGTCAAAGGAGATGGTTGGAGCTACTTAAGGACTATGACATTGATATTTTATACCATCCAGGGAAGGAGAATGTAGTAGCCGAAGCCCTCAGCCGTAGATCTATGGGTAGCCTGTAATATTTACAACCAGAAAAGAAGGGAATAGCACATAAGGTTCATCATCTAGCTAGCCTTGGAATTCGGTTACTGGACTCGGGTGATATTGGAATTACTATTCAGGTACGACAACATCCTCTTTCGTAACTAAAGTAAAGGAACGCAAGTACGAGGATCCTATGTTAGTTCATTATAGAGATACCACCCCTCAGAAGGAGAAGACTCCATTTGAAATTCAGAAGATGGGGTCCTCAGATATTGAGGACGATTATGTGTTCCTAATGTTGCAGGGCTACATCGGCACGCTATGGGAGAAACTCACTATTCTCATTATTCTATCCATCTAGGAGCGACAAATATGTAACATGATATCAGTGAAGTATATTGGTGGGACGTAATGAAAAAGGATATAGCGGAGTTTGTTGCTCAATATCCTAATTGCCAGCGGGTTAAGATTGAGCATCAAAAACTCGATGGATTATTGCAGGATATGGAGATTCCGACTTAGAAATGGGAAGTAATCTATATGGATTTCATCGTAGTCTTACCTCGTAGCCAGCATAAGTTCGATCTGATATGGGTGATTGTTGATAGACTTACAAAGTCAGCCCATTTTTTGCCCATTAGGACTACATATTTCGCAAAAGATTATGCAAGGCTATATATTAAGGAGATAGTACAAGTGCATGGTGTCCCTTCTGGAGGTATTTCCAAAAAGGATTGGGGACTCAGGTAAGTCTTAGTACAACATTTCATCCCCAGACAGACGGACAGGCTGAGCTACGATTCAAACACTTGAGGATATGTTACGAGCTTGTGTGATAGACTTCAAGGGTAGCTGTGATGATCGTATTCCGCTTATTGAGTTTGCATATAATAATAGCTACCATTCCAGTATTCAGATGACTCCATACGAAGCTCTTTACGGACAGAAGTGTAGGTCGCCTATAGGGTGGTTTGATGTTAGGGAAACTACGTTAGCAGGACCAGAATTGGTACATCAGGTAATCGAGGAAATTAAGCTTATACAGGAAAGGCTATTAGCAGCTCAAAGCCGTCAGAAGTCTTATGCGGATAATTGACAGCGAGACTTGGAATTTCAGGTTGACGATTGGGTATTCATTCTTAAAGGTATCACCGATGAAAGGCATTATAAGGTTCGGAAAAAGGGGAAAACTTAGCCCTCGGTAAATCGGACCATATAGGATCATACGCAAGGTAGGCCAGGTAGCATATGAGTTAGACTTGCCTTCGGACTTGGAGTCTGTACATCCAGTCATTCATGTGTCTATGCTTCGTAAATGCATCAGAGATCCTTCCAGAGTTGTGTCAGTTTGACGATGTTCAGGTCGCAGAGCAGCTATCATATGAAGAAACTCCCATTGCTATATTAGACAGACATGTTCAGAGATTGAGAACTAAAGATGTAGCTTCGGTGAAAGTACTTTGCAGAAACAACAATGTGGAAGAAATGACTTGGGAGGCCGAGGAAGAAATGAAGTCTAGATATCCTTACTTATTTCCTCCTCCAGAGAAGGGTCCGACTGAGACGTCATAACCTTAAGTTATGTGTATGGATTCTTGTGTTAGTTATTGTCGTTGGTCGTGTGAGGCCATTGTTGTTATTGATGACTGTGGTCCAATGTGGCGTTGAATTATTGAGTTTCTACAGGAAGAGTTGGTAGTAGTGTTGTTACAAAGGCGACTCTGCCAAAGTTATATAGACCCCAGAGAGTTAAACATTCGAGGACGAATGTTTCTAAGGGGGGAAGGATGTTACATCTCGCATATTCGTACGTTGAAGTTTCGTCTTCAGTTAATCGATGTAGATTCGGGGATGAGATAATCTTGAGGTTAACGTATTTATGCTATTTATAACAAGCGATAAGTAAGTTCCATGAAGGATAAAGGGTACACGAATTAAGGAAAATGAGTTTCATTGAAGGTTGTCGATTTGGGATTAAATACGGTCCAAGCTATAATACCCGATATTTATGGACTAGTACCATATAAAGGTACCATATGACTGTGATAGTATGATGTATAAAGTAAATTAAAAATGAATAGTATTTTAAGTAATTTGAGATAATTCTTAATTATGCGGGTAATTGGTTAATTATTGGGTAACGGGACATTACCTAATTAATTAATAAATTATGAGATAAGACCAACCCCTCCCCCCAGACGTGGCAGCTAGCCACATTCTAAAGAAATGACTCTTAGTCATTTCTTATTAGGTGGCATAATTTGTCAGTTACACATTCACTCCATTCGAATATTTTTAATACTAAAGACTATACAATCAGAATGTTAGTCATTCTTACCATCAGAATGTTAATCATTCTTACTACCAGAACGTTAGCCATTTTACAAGCTTTCAACAAAACGTCTTTCAACATACAACGAGAATTATTATAAGCTTAACAACGTAAAAATTTTACGGTTCTAAAGGAGTACGATGCAACATTTTTCAAGAATATCATACAGATATTTTCTTACTTCAGTTATGTTAAGGCTATCCCTTCTTTCTTTTTTGGCATAATCTAAGTTATACAGAAGAAACGAGAAAACGCACAATTTTCATAAACAATTCTATTCATAGAAATACTAGGGGTCTTTGTGTTCTTGATTCCCCCATGTGACATATTATTATATCTTCTGCTCATGGGTCTCAGAATAATACGTAGTTGACAAAAGTTTATCCGAAAGGAATATTGAGATTATTAACATATTTTCATGCATTTCTGTCACGCCCCAAAACCGAGGGACGGGACCGGCGCCTAACCGAATGAACCCGGTCGGGCGAACCTGATTTGCTTTTCCTACCCAACGCATTTCCCCGTGTTTACAACATACATTATTTATATGAAATAGCAAGATAAAAAAAGCGTGTGTTCACAACATAGAAATCCATGTTTTCCTCTTTTAACGTTTCAACATTAGACCTTCCCAAAACATACATGCTAAATACAACATTCCCGATACGGGATCACGATTACGAGTAAGTACAACAACTACCCGAAAATACATTTACAGCCCACATAGTGTCTACGGAGCCTCTATGAGTATGGAGAAGTGTACATAAACTTGCCGGCAACAAGGCCCTAGCTATACCTCAAAAGAGACAACATATACAAAGAAGAATAATACATACATACATACATACATATATACATACATACATATATATATATATATATATATATATATATATATATCAACATACGACCCCAAAAGGAAGTGGGGCTCACCGGAACTGCTGGAAGGAGGGTGGAGGAAGCACCACTAACGGCGATCGGCGCTACCTGCTACAGAGCCACCTACATCCATATAAAAGATGTAGCGCCCCCGGCAAAAGGGACGTTAGTACTATTGAATAGTATTAGTATGTATGAACAAACCTACTCTAGATAGGATAAACATCAACAGACAAAGATACACATAGAGACATCATACAACAATTCACCAAAGCAAGGGAAGACACAAACAAGAATTTCCGTATCCCTTATCCCGTTTTGCCATCTTTTGGTTAATGTTCTTTTTAGTTCCTCTTGTTATTATTATTACTGATCCACCGTGTCGTTGTCACACGGAGATCGATCTCTGCCCGATCGGCTAAGCCATCCTAGGTGAGGTCCGAATATCATCACATCTCATATCACCACCGTGGCATGTTCACACGGAGTCCGATCCCAACCCGATCCGATAGGCCATCTCACCCCTAGGACATTCCCCTGTTGATTCATGGATATTTTAGATCACTTTTATCATTTTTCACCTTTTTGATCCCCAACACATATCATTTTCATTCTTTGATTCATCTTTCATATCATTAGAATCCTTTGATTCATATTTCACAACAATCCATTCTTTAATCCATATTCCATAACCATCCAATCCATTGATTCATGTTTCATATCAATTCAACCCCTTGATGCGTATTTCATATCATTACAACTTTTTGATTCATATTTCATATGAATCCAACCTTTCACATTAACCACACATATCACATAATAGGATCGCACACATAGTAAAAGAGAGAACATGATGATCACAATTTACACATTCCAATTGCATAACAACAAGGTAGTATCATGGAACAACATAGAAGCAAGAATCTCTCAATTAGGCACATAGGACACCTAAATTCCATAGATAAACGACGAGAGAGTCATACCCGTATAGTGAGTACAAACGGGTTCATCCTAAGAGGATTAGAGTTAGCCATACATACCTCGAGTTGGAATTTCCCCCTCAATTTCTATCTCAAATCACCGGACCTTCTAGCGCCTTCAATCTAATTCACAATGTGGTACAATTAAACTTAAAATTAGGAATAATGATCATGTCTTGAACTCATTTGGGCATCTTATCAAACGCTATGTGTTCCTTTAGATTGCATAACCCCTTTTTAGTGGAAGACTACTCTAACCTACTTCCCTTTACTAGATTATGGTAGATTAATTACATGCATGCAAGACTCTTAAGCCCAATCTTCAAGAACAATTCTATGTGTGTTTCATTTTGACTATAATCTGAGAATTAAGGGTAATGGGGTGGAAGCTTACCTCTTATGGTGAAGATATTTGTGTCCTACTTGATTAGTTCCAAGCTTGAGTGATGAAGGAGGATCAATTTGATGAAGTTGGGGACTTTCTCTCTCTAGAACTCACTCTTGCTTCTCTCTGAATTATCAGATGGTCGTTAAAAATGAAGGGGAATGGGTTTTATATGGGTCTGGGGTCGGGTTATAAAGATAGAAAATTGGATAGTCCAACATTTCGGACCTGGCTTTATCTACCTAAAGCCTGGTCTGGCCTGGCTTTACCTGGGCTTTATCTACCTAAAGCCTGGTCTGGCCTGGCTTTATCCAGGCTTTATCTACCTAAAGCCTGGTCAGGCCTGGCTTTACCCGGGCTTTATCTACATAAAAGCCTGGTCTGGCCTGGCTTTATCAAGGCTTTATCTACCTAAAGCCTGGTCTGGCCTGGCTTTACCCGGGCTTTATCTACCTAAAGCCTGGTCTGGCCTGGCTTTACCCGGGCTTTATCTACCTAAAGCCTGGTCTGGCCTGGCTTTGTCCAGGCTTTATCTACCTAAAGCCTAGTCTAGCTGCGACGAAAAAATTTCAACTCCTCAGCGCATCGTTCAATCCCAAAACTCCGTAAGTACAATGTATTACCTACCTTGACACCACAAAACCTTAAATTACATAGTGAAGTTTTTCTCAGGGCCCTACATTAGGCCTCTCCTTGGACCCCACAATACTTATTTTATAACTTATACACTTATTTACCAAATCCAATTCGTTTATATCATATTTATAGCACAAAAATATTATAATTAGCCTACCTGGCACCTCGAAATCCTAAATTACTTAGCAAAATTTTTCGGGGCCTTACATTCTCCCCCGCTTAGGATCATTCGTCCTCGAATGAGGATCAAGGATTCACTAAGTTTTGAATATACTATATGCCAACCCCCAAATTTAACCAACTCCCCAAATTTTTTTTCTAAAAATTTCGCCAGAGTTTCCTTTGAAAGTAGACCTATCCACCTGTCAGAGAGCCCCCGAAATACACTTCAACGAATTCCACATAATTCAGTTACTTCAACGATTTGCACATAAATCAGTTACTTCAACAAATTGCACATAATTCAGTTACTTCAACCAATTGCACATAATTCAGTTAACACATTACACACAAATATGACACAAGTTTGAGAAGTCATAAGGGAAGGGGGATTAGGGGAGTGGGGTGGCTCTACACAATATGACATGTAATGCAATTATTTAGATGTAATCAACTTCATAAACGACTACCTGTCTTATTCAAACAAATGGGGGTATTTATTTTTCATTTCATTCTCCGCTTCCCATGTGGCTCCCTCGACTTACAAGCTTTTCCATAACACATTCACGGAAACAATCCCAACCCCTAAACTTACCTAACAAGGATGAGAGCTAGATACCTCGCATAAGCTAACTATCCATTAACTTTACCTTCAATAATTTCCACCGGGATGACACACAAAGGATCTCCAACTACTTTCTTAGACATAGACATATGAAAACACAAAATATATGTGGAAAAGCTATGGGGAAACATCATACTCCTAGTGCAGCCTAGTGGGAAATGCGCTTATGTACCCATCCATTATCAATTCACATAACATCTCCAGGGGAAAAATATTGAGAATAACCTGTTCATCCTCCTAAATTCTAACTCTCTACGCGAACACCCAAACTAAACCTGTGCTGACCTTTAATGATTTCTCTAGGATGTGCTATCATAAATCGACCAAAATATTACCTACTGAATATATGTGATTGCAGGGTGACTTTGACACGTTTGAACCTTAAATACCAAATAGATCTAATACAGTAAGGATAAATAGAGTTCAAGATTGGGCCGGAATTATTCAGGAATTCATTAATGTGCTGAGCAGAGTATTTCATGAGGTTATTTGCTAAGAGACACGAAGATTACTACTAACAATGCTGACGTCGTTAATCATTGTGACGACATTACTTACTAGACAAATGAAGCATAGGTAACTAGCATGCATTAGTAAGGTAGGAACCATGTATGTGATCTTGAGATCTAAAAGAAGTGAGTCTTCCTAGACATGAGACACACAGGAGGCATGATCGAGAGGATGAAGATGCTAACATTAGTTATCCTGGGAGGCTACGAGTTATGCATGGGATAGTAACAATTGATCCTCTCCACACAATGTCGTGCCCGGCGATAGTGAGCTCTACGGAGGAGCGGTCAAGTACGTCAAACCGGTTGTCTCCTTGAGTGTAAGGAAAATAAGTTTAGCTCAAAATGGTAAGATTCTCGCAACATGGATGTGATAGAGACTTCAAAAGAATCACATGAAGTTGAATTACACTCCTAACATTAACTGACACAAGGGATCTATGCCACGTGCGCATGAGGGTGAAAAGGAAGTCAAACACCTATGAGATTATCATCATCCAAACAGCTTAACCCTTCCCGGTGATTGACCCGATATGAGGTAACTAAAGATACGACAACTTGTCTTCTAAATTACAATGCTTATGGTATGTGCAAAAACTTGGAAGCATTTATTCTCAACCTTCTACGAGTGAAACCATATAGCTAGGACATCTTAATATGGGGATGGAATCATGTATTATTTAGAGGGGTTCTAGTGGTTAACATGATGCTCCGGGGAGAAAGACAAATAAAACTCCTATCCAACCAGGGAGGTGGAATGCCAAGGATAGCAAAACTCTCCTCACATGACAATGAAGAAATCAATGATTCTAGAAGCCGAGAGTGCAAAGGCAAAAGAACCCAATGGGAAAATATAGAATAAGCTTGGAAGGTTTGCAGATGTTCATAATGAGTTCTCCACGGACCTTAACTCGAGGTGTACCCAGATGCTAATGAAAGACAGGAAAACATAAGAAGTAGACATTGTGCTAAGATATCCCCCAAAGGTACATTTAGTCTTGACGGAGAGCCTATTAAGGGTCCTTATGAGAAAGGAAGTGTTATAGTGACACATGGGAGGACACGTTCTCTCATAGTTATTTAACAAGTGTTGGGAAACTAGCTCGATGAATTCTACAGAGGAACATAATTAACGCATGTGGTGGAGGTGTAAAGAGAAAATTAATTTTTGTTATGCATTTGTCATGTTTCTGCTATATTAGCTCCCAACTATAGTACAAGACCACGGGCAACCACAATACTAGGAACAAAGTGAGTTACTTACTACGGGAGGTCCCAAGCGGACACGAAAGTTATACTAAGATGGAGACACAAGATCTTTCTATGACGGGATATGAGGATCTCAATTTTCAAAGAGGCCTTATTCACGTGGTGACCATTTCGATTGACATGCACTCATATTATAGGTGTTAAGGCATGCTCTTATGCTACTAGACAGTGAGAAGGTTTCATGATGATATTCGCAAGAGTAGAGTGACTTATTCAAATCATAGAAGCCATATACACCTAGTGAGAACAGAGTGACTCGAGAAGGATTGCAATTCCTGGATGCTTTTCATGGAACTTGACACCACATAGGTAAACTTTTACGACGGTGCGTGCGTAGGCACAAGGGAGCATATATTATCTATTTAACTGAGAAGGTTATGTGAGATCCATCAGGTGTAGTTCCTTGTTGAAAAATGTAGGGAAGCAAGTGGGGAGTATTACCATATGATTATGAATCGATTCAAGAAGTTATTATAGGATTCAATTTTCTCAAGAGGTTGTAAGTAATATGTCCCATTCATAGAGTAGATACAGAGAATGGCTCATAAGGTTTCCCGGACTCTATCCCAAGTTATGTGTCATTATTTGGTCATGTGGTATCGGCAGAGGGCATTCAAGTGGATCCGAAGAAAGTTTCAGCAGCTAGAGATTGGCCTAAGCCACAGAGATTAGGAGCTTCTTAGGCCTCACAGGCTATTATCACCGATTCGTGGAGGGGTTTTCATCTATAGCAACCCCTATGACAAAGTTGACGCGGAAGAGTGTTCAGTTCAGATGGTCTGAGGAGTGTGAAGCGAGCTTTCAGAAGCTCAAGACAGCATTGACCACAACACCAGTGTTGCTATTGCCCACAAGTTCAGGTTCTTATACCGTGTATTGTGATGCTTCGCGGGTTGGGCTTGGTGCAGTGTTGATGCAGGATGGGAAGGTTATAATTNAATCAGCATGGGTAGTTTGCCTTATCTGGTTGAGTTATGTGGAATTCTTGGGTCATGTGGTATCGGCAGAGGGCATTCAGGTGGATCCAAAGAAAGTTTCAGCAGTTAGAGATTGGCCTAAGCCACAGAGATTCAGAGCTTCTTAGGCCTCGCAGGCTATTATCACCGATTCGTGGAGGGGTTTTCATCTATAGCAACCCCTATGACAAATTTGATGCGGAAGAGTGTTCAGTTCAGATGGTCTGAGGAGTGTGAAGCGAGCTTTCAGAAGCTCAAGACAGCATTGACCACAGCACCAGTGTTGGTATTGCCCACAGGTTCAAGTTCTTATACCGTGTATTGTGATGCTTCGCGGGTTGGGCTTGGTGCAGTGTTGATGCAGGATGGGAAGGTTATAGCCTATGCTTCACGTCAGTTGAAGATTCATGAGAAGAACTATCCAGTCCATGATTTGGAGCTTGCAGCTATTGTTCATGCCTTGAAGATTTGGAGGCACTATTTGTATGGGGTACCGTGTGAGGTATTCACTGATCACAAGAGTTTGCAATACTTGTTTAAGCAAAAGGAGTTGAATATGAGGCAGAGGAGGTGGTTAGAGTTGCTGAAAGATTATGATATTACTATTCTCTATCATCCGGGAAAGGCCAATGTGGTGGCCGATGCTTTGAGCCGGAAGTCAATCAGCATGGGTAGTTTGCCTTATCTGGTTGAGTTATGTGGCATTCTTGGGTCATGTGGTATCGGCAGAGGGCATTCAGGTGGATCCAAAGAAAGTTTCAGCAGTTAGAGATTGGCCTAAGCCATAGAGATTCGGAGCTTCTTAGGCCTTGCAGGCTATTATCACCGATTTGTGGAGGGGTTTTCATCTATAGCAACCCATATGACAAAGTTGATGCGGAAGAGTGTTCAGTTCAGATGGTCTGAGGAGTGTGAAGCGAGCTTTCAGAAGCTCAAGACAGCATTGACCACAGCACCAGTGTTGGTATTGCCCACAGGTTCAAGTTCTTATACCGTGTATTGTGATG
>ML299941.1:0-10973 GCA_005239495.1 Nicotiana undulata | reverse complement strand
GTGACACCCCGGTTTTGGGATTGTTCGTTGTAGATGTCTTATCATTTCATTTTGAGTTTTCTAAGATAATATTATTATTTTTCTGCTGTGAAACAATTGAAGTGATTTGGAATGTTCAGTAAAGTTTTGAGAGTTAATAGTGTGGGATGTTTCTTTTTATAAGGTTGGACATTAATGAATTCGAGTTATTCCAGTAAACGTTTGAAGGTTAATAGTGTTAAATACTGTTATGTTGTTGTTATAAATATCAAAGTGTTGTGTACGTTGGCTTGCCTAGCGGGTTCAACGTTAGACGCAGTCACAGTATGAAAGGTGGGATTTCGGGTCGTGACCCTTACCCCCAAAATTTCTTTCTCCCTACAGTTTTTTCTTGTTCCCCCCGAAAGGTATTCCGCTGATCTTCTTTGGCCAGTTGAGACTACGAAATTAGTGGAAAATTTCAGGGGTGAGAAGTAATAGGTACTCAAGGAGTACTGTTAGTTTTGATTTTGAGGAGTGCCGCCGAGATGCCATTTTCTTTGATGAAAATCTTGTCGGAATGGTTTTGAAACTTTTTGAGAAGATCCGATGGCTTGTTTGGACTAATTTCTAGACTCAGGTTTGGTTGAGGTGTGTATTAGGATATGAATTGATCATATTTGAATTTTGCCAATTGCAAATAGTGGCCGGGCAAGGGAAGAGGTTTGGGTGGAGCTATGGTGGAGAAGAAAGGAAAAAGAACAAAAGTTCAAAATTTGGTAAATTGGTTTTAAAAAGGATGAGACCCAAATATTACAAATGTCAAACAATAAATGGTCTTAGTATTTGACGTGGTATTCATGTCGAGAAGTTGAGATACACGCTCCGAGGGAGGGGTTTATTATAAGTATTTTTATTGAGTTGGGGTGCTAAAATGGAAAAATCCGAAGTTCATGTATCGACTTTAAAATCCGATACAAGTTTAAGTGTCCCAAAAGCCATTACGCCAAACATAAAAGAACCTCAACTTAGAAATACCAAACTATGTTAGTTAATTAAACTAAGATTTGTATTAAATACATACTATAGGTAAAACAATTTCTCTGTCATCAACGAAAAATCTAGTCTAGTTTTTCATCTTCTTTCTTTTACTTTTATACTACTAGGTAAATTTGCCAAGTATACTCATGCTATTAGGGGGTGGGCATGGTTTGGGAAAATCCAAAATCCAAAATGAATTTCAAACTTTTTGGATTTTTATTTGGATTTTCGAATTACGGATTGAATTTTGAATTTAATTTTTAAATTTTTTGGATTTCGTATTGAATTTTGGATTTGGTACTTCGGATTTTTGGATACCCCAAAATTCGAAATTTTATACGTTATATTTAGCCCATCATTCATATGCTAATAGTAATAAGTTCATACCCTACCCATTAAATTTTATCTCGTATATTCAATATTATAATTACTAAGTTACTGTTAGAATACTTTCTATTTGAACATGATTTTACTATTGCTACTTCTTATCGCCCGTATTAATATCCCTGTTGTATTTTTTTATAATAATTTTATTACCTGAATACTTTATTTGATTGAATGCGGCAAGAATAAGGAACCTTTTGTAACATGAGTACTTCATTTGGTTATTCATTTTTGTAAATATTAGAAACATCTCAACCTATACGCTCAAAATCGAAAATCCATAATAGCCAAACCGGTTAATCCGAAACGAACATAAAAATTCGATCCAATCCAAATGTGTTTGAAATTAATTTGGATTGTCATTTCTTCAATCCGAAAATCAAAATTCTCATGTTCAGTCTGAATTGCCCGAATGTCCACCCCAACATGCTATCCCGCTCTAAAAGTTTTGCTATTTTAAGTAGTAGAAGTAATATGTAATCTGCTACCTTCATCTTTTGGACACGAGCGATCTTGATTGGCCAACACTTAGCCACATACAACATCGTTGGTCTGACCACCACTCTGTAGAACTTACCCTTAAGTTTTGTTGGCACCTTCCTATCACACAAAAAATCGGAAGCGAGCCTCCATTTCATCCATCCCGCCCCAATACGATGTGTGACATCTTCATCAATCTCCACATCCCCATCACTAATAGATCCAAGGTACTTAAAACTCCCTCTCCTAGGGATGACCTGCGAGTCCAGCCTCACCTCCCCTTCCCCTCCTTGAGTCTCGCCACTGAACTTACACTCCAAATATTATGTCTTGGTCCTGCTCAACGTGAAACCTTTAGATTCCAAGGTCTGCCCCCATACCTCTAATGGCGCATTCACACCGTCTCGCGTCTCGTCAATCAATACAATATCATCTACAAATAGTATGCACCAAGGCACCTCCCCTTTGATGTGGCTCCTCAGTATGTCCATCGCCAGAGCAAACAAAAAAGGGTTGAGTGTCGATATAAGAAATAATAATTTTTGGAATTAAAATTTTAGTTTTAGTTGACTTGAGTCAACATTTTGAGTAAACGAACTCGGATCCTGCGTTTCGACGATCCTAGAAGGTCCGCAGTAAAATATGGGACTTGGGCGTATGCCCGGAATTGAATTCCGAGGTCCCAAGCCTTAGAAATCAATTTTTGAAAGAAATTATTTTGATGAATTATTAATGAAATAAAGAAATGAATTAATGTCACCGTTGGTATTGGGCCCGTATTTTGGTTCTGGAGATCGATACAGGTTTGTTATGATATTTAAGCCCTGTCTGCGAAATTTGGTGAGAATCAAAATTTATTGACGTGATTCGGACGTCCGGTTGATAAATAGTGAACTTTAAGTGTTCTTGAGAAAAATAATGAGTTTTGAGGTTTAATTCATAGTTTATATGTTATTTTCATGATTTGATCGCACGAGCAAGTCTGTATGATGCTTTTAGACTTGCGTGCATGTTTGGTTTCCCCGAGGGATCGGGGGAGTTTCAAATAGGTTTGGGTTGTGTTGCGCTCGTTCTTTCTTATGCTTCGACGTCATTTCTTCAAGCATAAATGATATCATATTGAACACATGAACTCCGATTTTCTGTTTTGAATAAAGTATTATATCTGTATCGTAATTATGGACCCGTGGCAAAAAGAATCATCGAATTTGAACATCGTATGAGGATTTTTTGGTCATTTTACTAAGGTTGCCAGATTTTTCAGGTTAATTACGAAATTGCCACTGACGGCGTATTAAAAATCTGCACTATATGCAAATAATAAAATCTACATATCTCCTTCATTATAAGGTCAAATTGTGTGATTCAAAAGCCTAACTTGACTAGAATTGCACAAGGAATCCATTGGAGACATAAAAATAGAGTTTTGGGATCGTTTGGCATGAGAAACGAGGCAGAATAGCTGGCAGAAATATATATATAAAACTGACAGACTTCTTCTTCTTCAAATTTTCGAACCCCTCAGCCCTAGGAACGAATTTGTTCTCCAAATATCATCCCCAAGTCATAGGTAACAATTATAAACTTTACTCTTTCAATTACTCATTTTTTTCCATCACTTTTAAATAAAAAACTAAGAACTTTTACTGATTTTATTATAAAGATTTAGAAATTTATTGTTTTACTCTACGGTTTTTCTCATACTATGCACATATTGTTATTTTAAAGTAAATTTTTTTAAATTCGGGAACTATGTGAGATCTTGGTGATATTTGAGGCCCAGAATAGGCGACTGAGTTATTATATTTATTGTTTCAGTTGTATTTTTTCTGTTCTTGTAGAATTATTTTATTACATTATTGTACATATTATAGTCACATGTTAAATATTGTTAAATGCCCCGCCGTAGCCTCGTCACTACTTCGTCGAGGCTAGGCTCGGCACTTACTCAATACATGGGGTCGATTGTACTAATACTACACTCTCCACTCTTTTGTACAGACCCAGGTACTAGCCAGTAGTAGAGATTCTTAGAGCATCCATCCATTCATTCGGAGACACGAGGTATATCTGCCGGCGTTCGCAAATCCCAAGGTCTTCTCCTATTTTCATAAACGTTGTTTTATTATATTCAGAACAGTTACACTATTTCTTTCAGCCCGGTATTTTTAGTATTCTTTAGTAGTTCGTGAATTGTGACACCAAGCTCTGGTGTAGTTCTAGATTTATTTATATGATTAGTTCGTGGTTCGTTTTATTCAATTGTTTATTATTTAATCTTTGAAAATTATGTATCGATAACTTATGTTTTATACTTCAATACCACACAAGACGGGGGGTTGATTTGTGTGGTGTTTAATTTTTCGAGTGCTGTCTTGGTAGAAGAACTTGGTTCTTCTTGGTGTTACAACTTCTACTAGTGTGGAATAATAAATGCAGTAAAGTAAAAACACAGATATTTTTACATGAAAAACACCTGGCTCAAAAGGTGAAAAAACCACGACCTACTCCTCAGTAGGATTTTCACAAACTCTTCACTACAACTCTGAGCCAAGTATCATTTACAAAATAAACTCTTTTGTAAACCTAGGACTAACTCTAATCCCTTTGTAGCAACCTAACCTCTAGCTAATTGCGAAAAGCTTCAAGTTAACTCTAACTTGAACAGTGTGTACCTATTATAATTACTTCTAAGAAAGCTGAAAAGATACAATATTAAATCACCTACTACAACCAACTAGACTCAATAAACAAACAGATGAAACTGGTTCTTCTAGCTGGTCAGTAGCCTTTGTGTTGCACATGGATTCTGCTTACAAAATATCTCTGGGAATTTTGCTTTCAATTCTTGTTTCACTTCTGCCGTTGTGCGATCATTCTTCAGTAGGAATACTTCAACATTATATAGCGCCAGAAGTTGAGATGTTCTTCTTTAATTCTGATGCAACTATTCCTTGGTGGAAGAGTTTGTATTAAACTCAACTTCCTTCCTTTGTTACTATCCTTGCTGAATTCAAACTCTAACCTCTTATCAATTTGCAACCTTTTCGCTTTAGGAGACAACCTCTTAGTTCCCAGATAATTCACATAACATGTTATCTCCTACGCATGGATTCTTCGCGTGCCAATGAGTATGTTTCACTATGATAGCCTGATGGACCTGGTTCAACTTGGTAGACATTTGTCAATCTTCAAAACCATGCAGTGACTTGGGTCAACAACTTCCCTCTTTTCAAAAAATTCCCCCTTTTTGATGATGACAAACCCTGTACAATCTTCAAATACTTTGTATGGTTTTGGCATCATTGAAAAGTTGCAAAATGATAAACTTACCAGAGTTATTAACAATTACTCATGGCCATTTGAGGCAACTGCAGGTGCAAAACATGATTAATCATCACAATAAACCAATAAATGTAAGCTAAATAAGAAATCGAGACAAGTCAATAACAAAACAACAAAATTCATTGATAGGATCGGAAATCAAACACCATACAATCAAAAACAAAAAACAACCATAACCATGAGCAAAACAAAGTAAAAAGAAAAAGAAACATAACAAATCCCGGACTGGGTCATAGATGGGTTTTTGGTAGCTCTAGACATCCTAAGGTTGGGTAGGTGCAGATGAGGTTGAGTTCTTGGCTTGAAGGAGAGACATCATTTGGTGAAGAACACCTTCATTTATCTTCTTCTCCTTTGCTAGTTCAACTCTGAGAGCATCCCGCTCAGCTTCCACCTCATGAAGGCGAGATTTCAATCTGAAGATCTCCTCATCCTTTATCTCTCCTTCCTGCACCAATGTCCTTACTTTGCTATTGACTGGCTGCTTCCTAGATGAACCGGGCTCATCTTCCGGAACATTGACAATATAATCACAAGTCAGCAAAGTGTTCCTCCCAAAATAATCCTTAGCATTAGCCATCTCAACTTTCTTTACAGGAACCTCAAAGTGAGCAAGTACAGTTGTCAGAATAAATCCATAAGGAATAACATGTACTTTGGTTCCATTTACAACTCTGTCCAAGAGTTGAATGATGAAAGCTGGCCAATTGATCTGCTTTCCCCTATACAAACACTCCATCAAGGTGAGGTCCATGTAATTGGCGATGTGCCTTCTCTCTTGTCTGGGCAGCAGGAACTTGATAACAAATTCAAAGAATAGCTTATGATGGGGCCTCATTTCACTCTTGAACACCGGCCTGGGCTCAATTTCCTCCTCATTCTCACAAAATAATCTGGTGATGTTGAGAGCTGAGGCCATTCCATCAAGACTAGTCCATCTTTGCCTAGTGTAATCATCGTAACCTTCAGCAGGTATGTTCAGAATCTCACCTAGTTCCTTTGCATCAAAAGTTATCTGAATGCCCTTGACTGTGGAAGTAACCCTACCATCCTTCACTACCGCATTATCCATGAACTCCACCAGTTCGTTCCTTGTCAGCCTTCCTTCCATGCGAGGGATCATATCCTTCCACCCCTGCACATCCAGTGTGTCCAGCAGGTATCGCATCCCAGATTCCTCGAGATCTTTCAATAACTTTCCCTTCAGAATTGTCCTCTTGCTGAACATTGTTATTCTATCAGTCTCTTCATCAACTTCCTTCTCATCCTCTCCACTCCATTCTTTATCTTCATCTATCACTTGTACTTTCTTGACCCTAGACCTGGACCTCTTAGCAGTGCTTGGGGTTGTGGCAGATACAACAACTGACTTCTTTGAAGAAGCCTTAGCCTTTTTGGGTTTGGGTGTCTTAACCACAACAGGAGCAGGCGACTCCTCATGTTGGACCAGGTCCAACGATTCATCATCCACATCAACAGCCTCAACAGGCTCTCCTACTTTGGCTTTTCTCTTTGCAGCTTTCTTTTTCCTGCTCTCTCTCAGAGCCTTTTCTAATTATTCTTCTTGTCGTTGTACAACACTCCTAGTATCACGCACCTTTGGGTCAAGAGCATCAGCAGACACTTGAGCTTTTCGTTTCTTGGAAGAAACATGTGTTTTAGCTTTTCTAGACTTGAGAGATCTTCTCTTTTTGGGATTGTATGAGTCTCCCAACCTCTCCAGCATCTCAGCTAGTGTTTCCTCTATAAATGAAACATGTTCATCTATACCCTGTCTCAAGCTCTCCAACCCCGCTGCTGCTTCCTTAGCAACATTTCCCCCTAAATCTGTGACATTTTCTCCAACATGCTCAGGAACGGGACCACAAATATCCAAGGGGGTGCCGTCCTCCCCAGACCCCCTTACAAAACCTCCATCTCCCTCACTCTCAAGAATCTTTTCTTTTCCTAATTTTCTACGCCTATCCGGCATTTCAACATCAACAACGGACCCAACCAACACAAACCTGTTCTCAGTAGTAGCAGGTTCATAACCAACCTCAAGATTTCCTTGCTCAGAACTGGATGAACCAGGTGCTTCATCCTCATTGGCTGATTTGAAAGATTCACTTGATGATTTAGACTCATTCTCCTGTTCATCCTGTAGAATTTCCTCCAAGAATCTTGCACGAGAGCCAGAGGCAACAAATTTTTTGGCAAGAATTTTCACACGACGAGCCATGGGGGCTGGGGTAGGGTTAGGTGTGGGTTCAAGAACTGGAGGGTATTCAGGGGTTAATGATATTTCTGGAGATTGAGAGCTATACACAGATGGAGAATTAGAATCAGACTCATAAAGTCCTCCATCGTAATCACGAATCGGTGATGAAGAAGATGTAGAAACAGGAGGTGGTGACGACATTGTTATGAACGTTTTAGAAAAGATGAAAGGTTGATCAGTTTTGGTTTGAGAAGAGTGAGATGAACTTGGTTCGACGGTTTAGTTATGAAGAGGGGAGTAATGATGATCCTTTTATAAGATGTGGCTGAGAATTTTACAACGGGCAGAGTATTTACTCAAGTGGTAGTCTAATCAATGCAGGACTGACATTGATTAGACGGTTATGAACCCCCTAAAAACTAGGCTAATTAAGTAGAGATGAGACTTCTTGAAACTGGTTCAATTTGGATAAGTACTAGGAATTTGAATTGAACCGAATGTAGATAGAATCTTGCTCATGTATGACTGTAATTAATTTAATAAGTGTATGGAGATGAGTACGTACCTTGTCAGTCAGATGAACCAGCATGGATGAACCAGATTCATCTTGTAAAAATATTTAATTTGCCTCAATTTACAAAGATAGAGAAACATCATTAGCACCAAGGGAATCATATTAATACATGGCAAGAGAGTATGGCAATAAAGACATGATACTGAGCAATGATTAGTCTGGTTAAGTACCTAAGTTAAAATTTCTAGCCATTTTTTTTTTCAATTTTTTTTTCATTTTTGTTTTTCCAATTAGGTGATCTTAATCATCCCTAATTCAAGCTTGTTTCTCTCAAAATTCTCCCTACTCAATGCTTTAGTGAAGATATCTGCAATTTGCTTGTCAGTAGCACAAAATTCAATTGAGATCATTCCCTTTTCATAGTTATCCCTAAGGAAGTGGTGTCTAACATCTATGTGCTTAGTTCTCTTATGATGAACCGAGTTCTTGGTCATACTAATTGCACTAGTGTTATCACAAAAATAGGAATGCATCCCACATCTATACCAAAGTCCACGAGTTGTTGCTTGATCCACATCAACTGAGCACAACATGAGGTTGCAACCACATATTCAGCCTCAGCAGTAGACAGAGCTACTGAATTTTGTTTCTTGGTGGCCCAAGACACAAGGCAGGAGCCCAGAAAGTGATCCATGCCTGAAGTACTTTTCCTGTCAACCAGAAAACCTGCATAATCAGCATCAGCATATCCTATAAGGTCGAAATTACTACCTTTAGGATACCAGAGGCAAAAATTAGTTGTGCCTTTCAGATATCTCAAAATTTTCTTCACTGCGGTTAGGTGGGACTCCTTTGGATTTGCCTGAAACCTAGCACACAGTCCTACACTGAACACAATATCAGGTCTACTGGCAGTGAGATATAATAGAGACCCAATCATCCCTCTGTATAGATTTTGATCAACGGATGAACCCGATTCATCCACATCCAATTTTGTAGCTGGGGCTATGGGGGTGTCTATTTCCTTTGAGTCCTCCATTTTAAACTTCTTCAGCAGTTCTTTCACATAATTTTGTTGATGGATCATTGTTCCATTGAGGTTTTGCTTGATTTGCAAGCCTAAGAAGAAGTTTAGCTCACATATCATACTCATCTCAAACTCGCTCCCCATAAGTGTAGAAAATTCCTTACTTAGTTTTTCAGAAGTTGCCCCAAATATAATATCATCCACATATATTTGCACAACCAAGAGTTCTTTACCCTTTTCCTTTAAGAAAAGGTGCTGTCATTTTTGCCTTGTTTGTACCCATGTTCTAGCAGGAATTTTGATAGCCGCTCATACCATGATCTAGGTGCTTGTTTGAGACCATAGAGAGCCTTGTCAAGTTTGTATACATGGTCAGGTGACTCCTTGCTTTCAAAACCTGGAGGCTATTTGACAAACACATCTTCTTTCAAATAGCCATTGAGAAAGGCACTCTTAACATCCATCTGATGGAGAGTGAATTCCATATGTGCAGCAAATGGTATAAGAAGTCTGATTCCCTCCAGTCTTGCCACAGGGGAAAATGTATCATCATAGTAAATTCCTTCTTCTTGACTATACCCTTGAACAACCAGTCTGGCCTTATTTCTTGTAACAGTTCCATCCTCATCGAGCTTGTTCCTAAAGACCCACTTTGTGCCAATCACTGATCTATCTAGTGGCCTGGGTACCAAGTGCTATACTTGACTTCTTTTAAACTGATTTAGCTCTTCTTGCATGTCATTTACCCAATCAGCATCTTGTAGGGCTTCACCAAGATTCTTTGGTTCGATTAAGGATAGGAAGGCATCAAACGCGCACAAATTTTTCAAGGAGGCTCTTATTTTGATTCCGGATGACAAATCTGTTTTGATGTTATCAAGAGGGTGAGAACTTTGATAACTGTGTGGTTTGAGCACCAATTGTTCACTTCTGGATGATTCTATGGTGTCTTGTTGTTGTGGAACAAGATCAGGGCCAAGGTTCACATGTTGAGTTCCCCTTGTCATGTTGCTTGGGTTAGTTGGACCTGGTCCATCACCTGTTCCATCTTCCATGGCTGCTTCAATGTGTTCACTGCTTCTCACCAGTCCAAGTTCTTCATCTTCTGGTTCCTGTTTCTCAGAAAGAGTGTTAATTTCATCAAAGACAACATGCACAGTCTCTTCCACACACATAGTTCTTTTATTGTACACTTTATAGGCTTTGCTATGTGATGAAAGTCCCAAGAATACTCCCTCATCACTTTTGGGATCAAATTTACCTAGGGAATCTTTGCCATTATTGTGCACAAAGCATTTGTATCAGAAATCCCTAAGATGGGATATGTTGGGATTTCTCCCTTTAAGTAATTCATAAGGAGTCTTCTCTACCAGTGGCCTAGTCATACATCTATTGATTATATAGCAAACAGAGTTTATTGCTTCTGCCCAGAAGCTATGTGGTAGTTTTCTAGAAAGAAGCATGGTTCTTGCCATGTCTTCAAGAGTTCTATTCTTTCTTTCCACAACCTCATTTTGCTGTGGGGTTCTAGGGGCAGAAAAGTTGTGATTGATACCATGTTCATCACAAAACTCAGCAAACTTTGCATTCTCAAATTCAGTGCCATGGTTAGATCTTATTGATGCTAGTTGATGTCCTAACTGATTTTGAGTTTTCTTAACAAATAAGGTGAACATATAAATTGCTTCATCCTTAGATGTCAGGAATAAGGTCCAAGTGAACCTTGAATAATCATCAACTAGCACCATCACATATTTCTTTCCACCTCTGCTCAGAGTTCTCATTGAACCACACAGATCCAGATGAACCAGTTNCTTCCCCCTTGCACATGCCTCACAAACTTTGTCTTCCTTGAACTTAATGTTAGGGAGTCCCACCACTAAGTCCTTCGAGACTAATTTGTTAAGTTGATTTAGACTTGCATGTCCAAGTCGTTTGTGCCAAAGGAAGGAATCACTGTACAAAAAACTTAAGCAAGTGAGTTCATTTTCAGACAGTGTGGACAAGTCTATGACATAGATATT
>MDKH01096146.1:0-46711 GCA_005239495.1 Nicotiana undulata | reverse complement strand
TATGGTAACAAATATCTGGGCCGTTGATCTAATTTGATCAACGACTCAGATTGGCTTGGGGTTAGGCCGGGTATGGAAAGGGTTTTGGGCTGGGTAGAGAATGGGTTAAAGGGTCAGGTGGGTTGGGGTTTTAAAAATGGCTAGGATTTAAGTGGCTAAAACGTTAAATAAACAATTAAAAATAGATAAATAATTAATAAAAATAGCTAATAATTGTATAAAATGAGATTAAGGCTAAATAAATGAGATTAAGGTGACTAACTAATATAGAAAATATAAAATTACTAGTTATTAATTTTAAAAATGGTATAAAATGTGTAATTGTGCTATAATTGCAAAATTGCTGTAATTAGCTAAATAATGCCAAATTGGTTAATTTGTGAAATAATTAAATCCTAATGGAATTAAATAGGATTATGAATAATATATTGAGCAGAAAAATGTCTTGAAATTATTTATAACACCATTTATGGAATTATGAAATATTAAATAAACAGGAAAATAATTTGATAAAAATAGGGAAAATTATGGAAAAATACCAATTATCATAAAAAGTGATCCTAAAGGTATATATGCAAGTTTGAAAATAATTTGAGGAAAAATTGGGTATCAACAACTGCCCCTCTTTACCCGGGAAGGATGAAAGAGTTGTCGGGTAAAGATATGATGGCCAATTTTGACCGAGCGGAAATAGTTTGAAATATTTAGGCCGCACCCTGGCTTCTGAGCTACCTACATATCCCTGGTTTTACAGGAATCTGTACGTATGTAGTTCAGGAGCCACCGGCCCAGTATACCGGTGGCGTTTTATAAGGACGGACGCAAGGTGCAAGGTAAGGTGAACAAAATGTCTTACGGGGTAGTCAGGAGAACTGGAGCGGGTCCGCTCCTGCCTGGCTGGCTGTTCCTAGCCGGCTTTCCTGCAAATGAATAACAAGCGTATATTTGTGCATAATTTAAACATGATGTAGATTCCCATTGGACTATGAATGTTGTCTTTGGACGGTTGAGGATGACGTCCTTAGACCATGATGTCCTGGGCCATGAGTCGCTTGATGCGGGATTCACAGGCTATGAAATGATGTTCTCGGGCCATGAAAATGGTGACTCCGAACCATGATGCCTTTGAATAATGATATGCAAAATGATAAAAGGGATCCTCAGGCCATGACATGGTGTTCTCGGGCCATGAAGATGGTGCCTCCGAACCACGATGCCTTTGAATAATGATATGCAAACTAATAAAAGGGATCCTCAGGAATGACATGGTGTTATCGGGCCATGAAGATGGTGCCTCCGAACGATGACGCATTTGGATAGGTTGGCGATATTTCAGCCCATGAAAATGCAATAGTATGATGCTAACAAGACAAAGCTTAGTCTTGCAAATTAAAGGGGCAGAGCTTAGCCCGAAAGAAAGCGAAGTAAATAATGACAGAGACAGTGGTTGCTTTGAAAAGTAAATGGGAGGCAACATTTAGCCTCGGAAGGCAGAATGGTAGCCTTATGCTAATGCAGATGGAGGTAGCGTTTAACCTCAGAAGGCAGAATAGTAGCCTTATACAAAAAACAAATGCAGATGGAGGTAGCGTTTAACCTCGGAAGGCAGAAGGGTAGCCTTATGCAATGCAAGTGCAGATGGAGACAACATTTAGTCTCGGAAGGCAGAAAGGTAGCCTTATGCAATGCAGAACTAGATGGAGACAACGTATAGTCTCGGAAGGCAGAAAGGTAGCCTCATGCAATGCAGATGCAGATGGAGACATCGTTTAGTCTCGGAAGGCAGAAAGGTACCCTTATGCAATGCATATGCAGATGGAGGTAGCGTTTAACCTCGGAAGGCATAAAGGTAGCCGTATGCAATGCAGATGCAGATGGAGACAATGTTTAGTCTCGGAAGGCAGAAAGGTAGCCCTATGCAATGCATATGCAGATGGAGGTAGCGTTTAGCCTCGGAAGGCATAAAGGTAGCCGTATGCAATGCAGATGCAGATGGAGACAATGTTTAGTCTCGGAAGGCAGAAAGGTAGCCTTATGCAATACATATGCAGATGGAGACATCGTTTAGTCTCGGAAGGCAGAAAGGTAGCCCTATGCAATGCAGATGCAGATGGAGGTAGCGTTTAACCTCGGAAGGCAGAAATGTAGCCTTATGCAAGAAATAAATACAGATATGAGTTCTTAGCTGATGATAAATTGCGGCGATATGATTGTTGTGAGCATGGTGATAATGAAGTGTCGTTGGTGATGATAATAAATGTCGGCATGTACGACGAGGCTTGAGAAGCGTGTCTTTGGGAAATATATGTCCTTCGGGTGGATAGTATGTTTTTGGGGCCCTTGCCATCTTTGTGCCTGCATCTAAAGAAAAATTGTGAGTTCTGTAAAAGGAAGGTTAGTTCGTATCCCTGCTGGCTTTGCTTGTCATTTTTGCCTGATTGTGATGGTACTGTCTGTATCACCGGGGTAAAGTTTGCTAAACAAACCATTTCAATAAATATGCTTGATTTGTAAAAGTGTAATATAAGCATAAATAGTTTTAGATGAACCGACGACCGTGACGCGGTCCGAGACATTGCAACCTCTCCTACTACAGAATTTTGAGGGTCCTCCTCAAAATTCTGCCCCAGTTTGATGGGTGGATACTTCTGAATGTTGCTTGTGCGGCAATTGGTTGAACTTGCTTCAGAATTTTGAGGGTCCTCTTCAAATTCTGCCCTAATTTCGAATTATGGGGGGAAATGAGATTTTTATTAAATTGTGACCGAACACATAGGACTGCCTACGTATCCCCTCTTAAACGGGAATCAGGTCAAGCGTATTTCAATTTACATTGCTAATAAAAGCATAAGGAGTTACACGTAATAACACTTGACTACATCTGAATTGATTGGTCTTGGCCAAACTTCTCCGTCCATTTCTGCAAGTATAAGTGCTCCTCCTGTCAGCACTCTGTGAACCATGTACGGACCTGCCAGTTGGGAGAAAACTTCCCTTTGGCTTCGTCTTGATGTGGAAAGATTTTCTTTAGCACCAGCTGCCCTGGTGTGAATCGTGTTGGATTAACTTTCTTGTTGAAGGCTATGGTCATTCTGTTCTGATATAGTTGACCATGACAAATTGCGTTCATTCTCTTTCCGTCTATGAGGGCTAGTTTCTCATAACAACTCCTTACCCATTCCGCGTCACTGAGCTCAGCTTCTTGTATAATTCTCAGAGATGGAATCTCAACTTCGGCAGGAATAACAGCCTCTGTACCGTAAACTAGCATGTAGGGGGTTGCCCCGGTTGATGTGCGGACTGTGGTGCGATATCCCAATAAGGCGAATGATAACTTCTCATGCCATTGCTTTTGCCTTTCTATCATCTTCCTTAGTATCTTCTTGATGTTTTTGTTGGCGGCTTCTACAACTCCATTCATCTGAGGTTTGTAGGCTGTGGAGTTGTTGTGTTTGATCTTGAATGTTTCACACATGGCTTTCAACAAGTCACTGTTGAGATTAGAACCATTGTTGGTGATGACTGATTCTGGAACTCCGAACCGACAAACAATGCGGTCGCGGACAAAATTGGCCACGACTTTCTTGGTAACTGCTTTGTAGGAAGCTGCTTCGACCCATTTAGTAAAGTAATCAATGGTGACCAGAATGAACATGTGTCCGTTGGACGCAACAGGCTCGATTGGTCCAATGACGTCCATGCCCCAGGCGGCGAATGGCCATGGTGAACTTGTTGCATTAAGCTCACTCGGAGGTACCTTTATCATATCCCCATGTATCTGACAGCGGTGGCATTTTCGGACGTACTGGTTGCAGTCCATTTCCATGGTCATCCAGAAGTAACCAGCTCGGAGTATCTTTTTTGCGAGAACAAAACCGATCATATGTGGGCCGCAGGTCCCAACATGAATTTCTTCCAGTAACTTTGATGCTTCCTTTGTGTCGACGCACCTTAACAACCCCAAATCGGGAGTCCTCCTATATAGGATTCCTCCGCTGTAAAAGAAATTAATAGACAATCTCCGAAGTGTGCGTTTCTGAGTGGCATTTGCAAACTCCGGGTATTCTCCTTTTGCCAAGTATTCCTTGATGTCATGGAACCAAGGATTAGCCATCTCCTTCTTCTTCGACATGGGCACAGTAAGCTGGCTAATTGTGGATTTCCACTGGAATGGGATCAATGAAACTTTTGTCTGGATGGTGAATCATAGACGATAGGGTAGCCAAAGCATCTTCTAACTCATTCTGTATTCTGGGGACATGCCGGAACTCTATCTTTGTGAACCTCTTTCTCAACTCCTGAACATGAGGTAGATAGGGTAGTATCTTGGAATTCTTTGTTGCCCATTCTCCCTGTACCTGATGTACCAATAGATCTGAGTCACTAATCACTTACAACTCCTGGACGTTCATGTCAATGGCCATGTTGATCCCTAAGATACATGCCTCGTATTCAGCCATGTTGTTGGTGCAGGGGAACCTGAGCTTGGCGGATACCGGATAATGATGACATGTTTCCGATATTAAGACTGCTCCATTACCGACTCCTTTGAAGTTTGCTGCGCCATCAAAGAACATCCTCCAACCGTCGTAGGATTCTTCAATGTATTCTCCTACGGAGGATACCTCTTCATTAGGAAAATACATTTTCAGGGGTTCATATTCTCCGTCCACAAGATTCTCAGCAAGATGGTCTGCCAGTGCCTGTCCTTTGACCGCTTTTTGAGTCACATAAATAATGTTGAACTCACTCAGCAGGATTTGACACTTGGCTAGCTTGCCAGTGGGCGTGGGCTTCTGAAAGATGTATCTCAATGGATCCATCCTTGATATGAGATATGTTGTGTAGGCACAGAAGTAGTGCCTCAACTTCTGAGCGACCCAAGTCAAAGCGCAGCAAGTGCGTTCCAGCAAAGAATACCGGGCTTCATACAGAGTGAACTTCTTGTTGAGATAATAAATAGCTTGTTCCTTCCTTCCTATTTCGTCATGTTGCCCCAGAACGCAACCGAAAGCTCCATCCAGTACGACAAAGTAGAGTAGCAGGGGTCTACCTGGCTCAGGTGGTACCAATACCGGCGGTGTGGATAGATACTCCTTGATTCTGTCGAAAGCTTTTTGACAATCCTCGGTCCACTTAGTCGCAGCGTCCTTCCTTAGCATTATGAAGATCGGCTCACAGATGACTGTAGACTGTTCTATGAATCGGCTGAGGTAATTGAGCCTCCCCAAGAAGCTCATAACATCTTTCTTGTTTCTTTGGCGGTGGTAGTTCTTGAATGGATTTTACCTTTGACAGATCCAATTCTATTCCCCGGCGGCTCACAATGAATCCCAGCAACTTCCCAGCAGGAACTCCGAATGTACACTTCGCGGGGTTCAGGTTCAGATTATATTTTCTCAACTTGTTGAAAAAACATCCTCAAATCCTCCATGTGATCAACAACTTTCTTTGATTTGACAATGACGTCGTCCACATACACCTCGATCTCTTTGTGAATCGTGTCTTGGAATATGGTAGTCATGGCCCTCATGTAGGTGGCCCCTGCATTATTTAAACCGAACGACATCATCTAGTAACAGTACACTCCCCAGGGTGTGATGAACGCCGTTTTCTCAACATCTTCCTCATCCATCCAAATTTAATGATAACCAGCGAAGCAATCTACGAAGGACTGTAGCTCATGTTTGGCACAGTTGTCAATTAGAATGTGTATGTTTGGCAAGGGGAAGTCATCTTTCGGACTAGCCCGATTGAGATCCCGGTATTCAACACAGACTCTGACCTTCCCGTATTTCTTTGGCACAGGTAATATGTTGTCTAACCATGTCGGGTACTCAACTACCTGGAGAACTTTGGCGTTGATCTGCTTGGTAAATTCTTCTTTGATTTTCAAACTCATGTCAGGTTTAAATTTTCTGAGCTTTTGCTTTACCGGTGGACATGTCGGATTGGTCGGCAGTTTGTGGGCCACAATGGACATACTTAAACCAGTCATGTCGTCATATGACCAGGCGAATATGTCCTCATACTCCTTTAGAAACTTTGTATAATCTTTCTTCTCTAACGGTGACAAGTGGATACTGATGCGTGTTTCCTTGACATTTTCTGAATCTCCCAGGTTGACAACCTCAGTTTCATCCAAGTTGGACTTAGGTCTATTTTCAAAGTTTTGAACCTCTTTAACAATTTTGTCGGGTATATCATTTTCGTCTGAATCAATGTTCATTTGTTGCATTACCTCATTGCACATCACAGTCATCGGTTCATTAAGTAAAGTAATAGTAATGCTGTATAGATAAAGTAATGAGAGAAAACGGTAACAATAAATATCAGATTCATAAAGAAATTGAAAATGCTTTGATAAATTGAATTTGTTTCGAACATTGAAGATCTTATTGCGAGAATTGAAAAAATGCAGAAAAAGGAAAATTGTTTAGTAAATAAAATAGTAAATAATGCTTGTTTTTAGCCTTGCTACCCCGAGGCTCGGCGGGCTTTGGTGGTCCTGATAGACCAATTCTTGAGATATGTTCCCTTGCTTACTTCCTGTACGGAAGGGCCTTCCTTCCCCTCCCCGTCGAGAACAACACAACAATCCATATCACTGTCTTCCAAAAACAAATTCCTCATCGCTGCAAGCGCTTCCTCTTTATCTGATCCATAGATGATGTCAGCCTACTGGAAGGTCTGCTCCAGATGAGGTATCGGCTGTTCCAGGAGGTAGTGATGACCGTGCCATGGTGGCGACCAGTTTCTGAATTCTTCCTATGCATACTCGTACCCCAGATCGAAAGTAGTACCATGTTTATTGAGTTTTATGGGCTTCGTGATCCCTTGGAGGTTCTTACCAAGCCCTTTGCCTGGCTCATACCATCCCCAGTTCATGATGCTTTCGATCTTGCTATCCCACCACTTGTCCTTGTCGATGGCATTGACTCGTTCAATATGGTGATAGGTTCCTCCACCCAGTTTTCTCTTTCCATCAATCACAGGGATAGTCTGGCGACTATAAATAGGGTTGCTACCGTCGCCGTGGATGATCACCTCTTGGTGGTTCCACTCGAATTTCACCGCCTGATGTAGTGTTGATGCGACGGCCGCAGCAACATGGATCTAGGGTCATCCTAACAGCAAGTTGTAAGATGCCGGCACGTCTATTACCTGGAAGTCCACCTCGAACTAGGTTGGTGCCATCTGCAGGAATAGACTGATTTCCCCCATGGTAGATCTTTGAGACCCGTCGAAGGATTTCACGTTGATTGCTCCCTCTCTTATCTCATGTAGTCCTTTACCCAATTTCTTGAGTATTATCAACGGACAAATGTTAAGACTATAACCTCCATCGATCAAGATCCTTGTGATGAAATGATCTTCACATTGTACGGTGATGTGCAATGCTTTGTTGTGTCCCAATCCCTCAGGTAGTAACTCGTCTTCATGAAAAGTAATTTTGTGACTTTCCAGTATTTGACCCATCATGTTGGACATTTCTCCACTAGTGATATTGTTCGGCACGTATGCTTCACTCAACATTTTTAACAAAGCATTTCTGTGCGTCTCAGAATTCTGCAGCAAAGAGAGAATAGATATCTGCGCTGGTGTCTTGTTCAGTTGGTCGATGACAGAATACTCCTTTGCCCGTGTTTTCCTCCAAAGATCATCTGAACCTGTTTCAATGAGGGGGGAGGGGGGCGGTTGGCAGTTTGCTTCTTGACTCGGCCAGATGTTCAGGGGTATAGACTCGGCTAGATGTTCAGGGGTATAGACTCTACCGGTTCTCGTCATACCCTGTGCTACGATGGCTTCCTCAGACCTGTTTTTACCTTTCCTTCTTGCCTCGGTTGTATAATCCCAAGGGATAGCATTTGTATAGAAAAGTGGTGTGGTTGACATTGCTACCGGAATCGGCGTGGCCATCCTTACTTCAATTAGACTGTACGTTAGAGGTGGCAGGACTGCAACCTCGAGTGGTGCTGGTGCATTTGCTGGAGATACAAACTCAACTTCAATTGGTACTGGTGCCTTCACCTTTGCAGGCGGTGCTGCTTCAAACTCAAGTGGGATAGACATATTCACCTCGGCATTCTCAGATGGGTGAATCTTGACTATGATCGGGTTGAGAGTGACGGCAGGTTTCTTTGGGTCATTGCCTTATGCGATCAACCCCATTGACCCCTTGGGATCCCAATCATCATCTATCTCAATCATATGTATACATCCACCTTTATGGTATGGTAAAAGGTTATTGCGGACATTCGTAGCGGGGTCTTTTGCCACAATAATCTTGTTATCAATGAGGGTATGTATCTTATCTTTCAGAGAGCGGCATTCTTCGATGGTGTGTCCTTTCATGCCAGAATGGTATGCACAGGATTTGGTTGGGTTAAACCACTGAGAGGGTTTCAGAGGTGGCAGCAGGGATGGGCGTGACGTAACCAGCAACTTTGAGCTTTTCATACAACTGGTCGATGGGCTCGGCTACGGCGGTATATTGCTTTGGAGGGCGGCGATCAAAGTTAGGATGAGGTCTAAGGAAGTTTTGACGGGCAGGGGGTGATTGATAGGGAGATGGCTGGGAATTATAGGTGTTGTAGACGGGAGCGGGTTGCGAATATCTAGGTGGGGTAGGTTGATATGTGGGTGGTGGAGATTGGTATGTGGGCGGTGGAGCTTGGTAAGGAGGTGAGGGTGCTTGGTAGTTCGGGGTTGGCTGATATGTGAAGGGAGGTGTTGGGTAGACTTGGTATTTGGGCGGGGATTTGGCTTGTTGTGCGACCATTACAACTCCCAAATCTTTTCTCTTAGACACACCACCGGGCTGTAAAGCTTTGTTAGTGGCTTGCAAAGCTTCAAAATTTGTAACCATACCGCTCTTGATACCTTATTCAATCCGCTCTCCAAATTTGATAATGTCGGAGAACTTGTGTCCTTCAACCATCATCAACCATTCGTAATATTTCAGGTCCTGAGCTTGGACAAAGAACTTGTTCATCTGTTCTTCCTCTAAAGCAGGTCTGGCTTTAGCAGCTTCCAACCTCCAACGAATAGCATACTCGCGAAAGGTTTCTGTGGGTTTCTTCTTCAAGTTTTAGATGTAGAACACATCTGGTGCGTTCTCTGTATTGAATCTAAACCTGTCCATGAAGTCTGTTTCTATGCCCACCCAGTTTGATCATTTCTTGGGGTCTTGGCTGATGTACCAAGATAGTGCGTCTCCCTTCAAACTCCTCATGAACAGCTTCATGCGGATCCTTTCGTCTTTCCTACGCCAACCAACTTATCACAGTAGGTCCTCATATGGACCCTCGGATCACCAGTGCCATCAAACATTTCAAACTTTGGAGGTTTGTACCCCTCGGGTAGTTCCACATCTGGTTGTATACAGAGGTCTTCATAGTTCAAACCTTCAATTCCCTTAACTCCTTCAACACCCTGAACTCGGCTAGTCAGCTTTCTAAGTTCCTCAGTCAGATTCTTGATAAGCAGGTCCTTCTCATCAAACTCGGATGTATGTGAGATAGGCGGAATGGAGTGGGTCACGATTTCCACGTAGATGTGATTGTTGTAGGCATGGAAATGGTTCTTCGTGGGGTTTTGAGGTTCGTGGATGGATGGTGGAGTGTTGTTGTGGCAAGTGTTGCATGGTGCAGGGAGAGTTTTGTTCTTTGGGGAAGTGGCGTTATGGTGAGGTGTGGGATGGTTCTGTTGCTTTGGGATATTCTGTGGAGGAGTGGGGTTGACGTCTGGGACGTTAAGGGAAAATGACAGATTGGCCAAATTACGGACCTGGTCGAGCTTCTCTTGAAATTTCAGCAATTTCTATTCTAATGGTGACATATTCTCATGCAAGACTTGAATACCCCGGCCGTCAATGGCCTCTACCTGTTCAACCGTATTTTCCTTCCTGATACCGCTGGATTTTGCCATATTACTTTTGCCTTTGTTTCTAACTTTGGGAGGACTGAGAGGAGGAGTAGGTGGAGGCCCTTTGGATCTTGTGCGGTAGGCGGATGATGCCAGAATGCACGAACTAACCTTTGGGGAAGGGGATAATAACTAAAAGAGAAACAAAACAAAAGGTAATGGAGTCAGTGAGGATTATGAAAAATATTGCAGTAATTAAACACGTAATGCAGAAATGTAAGGCGTATCCTAAGTTGGGGACCTCTTTGCGCCCGAGGTAGGCCTAGTGACAAATTGATTTGGAGAACTTAAAATGCTAAATGCCTCATTTTATTGATAGAAAATAGACAAATCTTAAAACGACTCTAAATATGCAAAAACCAAAAGCCACTAATGGCCATAGGCCTTATTACATCAATGAAGAAGACAAAAGAAGACACCCCTATGTACTTGGTCCCAGAAGAACCTTACCCAGATTCGGCATTCCTGCTTCCCTCGATCAGCTTTCCCAACTCGCGAAGACCCAGCAGTAGGTAGGTTCTAGCTAGGTATCCCCCTTCAGCTCCCTCAGCCTTTTGGCAAGTCTCAATCCTCTTGATGAACTTCTCTTCCAGCTCAACTATACCTCGTTCCAAGTATGCCAGCCTCTTATTGGTGCTGACGACCATATCTTTCCATTCCTCGATCAGCTTTTTGTTAGACTCGTGTATCTTGTGATGATCATCCCGCATTCACGAATCCTCTTGCGCAGCCGGTTGAACTTAACTCGTGCTTCAGCCTTCTCATCTATAACCCGGTGACCTTGAGTGAACCCTGGATCGACTTGGCCCTCTATATCTTCTTCTAACCAACCTAGATAGAAAGGAGTGCAACCGGCGTGATACCTGTCTGGCTCGATGGTGTCTTTCTCAAGCCTAATCTTGCAGTGCCATAGGTGCTGATCTTGGCATTTGTGAGGGCTGTCGTCATTCTGAAAGTCTGCTCGAAGATGGCTCATTTTCTAGACCCTAGGTATGACCTGCTTCGTACCCGCTTGCCTCATAACTCACAGAGGGACGTAAGGATATGTCCCCCTCAGACCAATCAGTATCAGAAATGAAGCATCTCAGGACCGAATGATGAACTCGTCTGTCGGAAACCACTCAAACATCCATTGAACCTGATCCTTGGTTAAGTTACCAAATAACTCGACCCATCCTTCGGCATTCTCCGGCTGAGCGAACATGTCAGGAATATAGTTCATTCGCTTTGGGTGATGGAAAGCGATATGGTCATCCCAAATCCTTTGATGGATGTCTTGTCGGTATTCACCTTTTTGTAGATGTTCTATGAGCCAGAATTGGAGTAATAAGTTGCAACCTTCGAAATGCCTTGCTCCTCATTGACATATTTCTAGGGCCCGATACATATCCGCGATGAACATGGGCACAATGCTGAAGTCCTGCCCGTCTATCGCTTCCATTAGCGTCTTAGTTACCATGGACAACCTAGTATGGATTCTTTCCTTCTTCATTGGGAACACAATCAAACCCAAAAAGCACATTACAAACACGAACACTCGGTGATGGATATGTCCCAGAGAGGTGATGGCAAACTCGTCTTGGTAGGTGCGGTACGATTTGCTGTGACCGTACCTTTCATACAAATAGTCGAAAGGGATGTATGAATCTTTCAGACACACCAATTCTGGATTCTTCTTCAGACTCATCGTTTTGAGGAAACCCCTGCCCGTGCGGTTTTCAGGCATCAGCAACCCCGGAGATTCCCAAGCTAGACCAGCCAATCCTCCTATCTCCTCTAATAAAGGTGTCATTTCAAGGTTCCCAAAGCGGAACACGGACCTATCGCAATCCCAAAAAAGAGTAGCGGCCTCTATCATCATTTTGTTTGGCTGGACATCTAGAAGAGATGGTAGATTGCCCGGGTGTTTTCTTATGAGAGTTTTGTCACTAGAGTGGAGGTCTTCCCACCAATTCAGCAGCCTAGGGTGAATATTGGCGACCATGCCAAATTTGGGTACTTCATGCCTCATTTTCTTCAAAACAGACAAGGTTAGGCTCTTTACCCCCACCAGACTCGACTATTTAACACCAATAATTAGCAGGAAGCATTTAGTTCTCCAAATAAATGCACAGAGCGTGAGGGTGTCCGTTTGGGTTCTAGGGAAACCCAGTGGACTTTGGACAAGGCTATCTTAAAGGCTATTGTGCGGACAACACATTAACCTGGATAAGTTTGACCATGATGCATGCAACAGTATAACGGAGTAAGATTTCTATGGGGTTTTAGACTGGTACCCTTGAGCGGACAACTCAAGGGGGAAGGCACGGAACTATCGACTGCACCGCTGATCGACTAGTTTTACCGCAAATATGCCGTTCCGAATTTAAGAGGTAATAATATAGGAATAGCGCAACCAATCATTTTAAGCGTTGCTATAGTATTTTGTTTGGCACGAGTGGAGTATGAATGTCGAGCATGATATGCAATAAATAAGCATTTAAACATGTAGTCATGTATTTGCACGTTAAGGAAGGCGGTAAATACAACAATTATGATTGAAAGTAAGTACAAAAAGAAAACAAAGAGACATGTCAGTTTTGTTCATGTGAAATGAATACCTGAAAGAAGTAAACAATTAATGGTATGTAACAAAGGAGAGTAAAGATGCGAGTATTAAACAAATTAAAGGTACAAATTCACGGAACACTTTACAATGGTAAAAGCCTAGGTATAATCCCCAGCAGAGTCGCCATGCTGTCGCGCCCCCTTTTTCCCTTAAGCGGAGATCGGGCTTATGACATTCTGACAACTCCTTTTAAAGGAAGAGGGTTAAAAGAAGAGTCGCCACCTAACGATTTTTAAGGTGCGTTAGGTCACCTAGAGTGATGAACTCATGAGACTAGTTATCATTACTAGAGATTGGGTAAGGGCTTGCAATTATCCCAAGGGGAAGGTATTAGGCACCCCTCAAGATCCACAACTTTGGTTCCCGACCAAATGGTTTTCGTGAATTTGTACAATAAGCAAGTAGCAAGTAATGGCTCAAATAAGAGGGGATTTCAAATAAGCATTGGAGTTATTAACTTTTGAAAGAACTAATAAAACATTTGAGAGAAAGACATCCTAGGTTTGAAACAATATGGATCACATCAATGCAATACCCGATAGACACTCCTCAGAGAGGGGCTACACGTGGTATTAGCGCACCGGTCATCACATCCATATTTTACCCTTTTCCACCCCGTGAGGGTAACTAAAGCGTGTGTTGGTCACGAATTCTATTGCGTGCTATTACACGTCCCATCCTATCAGTCCCAGAGGAGGCTAGGACTACTATCCTAAAAGGAAAGTACTAGGCTGACCCCCTAGGTTTAAAGGACAAAATTCTAAGCGACAAGCAAAGACAATTGGGACTGCAAATATGGGAAAACACATAGAGGCAAATATGAGGCTCAAATATTCCTCCACAAGTTATGCACATAATTAGAATGACTCAAACACAAGTAAGGTCGTTTAACTTCAGGACCTAAGGCATGATGTCTATGCGAGAATGCAATAACAAGGCAGTTTTATTACTGATTTTAGAGAAGGAATTGTACCAGTTTCTAAAATACCGATTTTAACCTGTTGTTAGTCAAACAGTATGTGTGGAGAGTAGATTTCCTATTTTAACTGATCCAACACCTAAGGCTTGCCTAGGTGTACCAATTATTACGGGAACTTGTTCAAATAGCATTAGTAAACAAACTGTTTTAGGTGTCTAGAATCATAAGACATTACCTGCTTTCTTTTAGAGGAACTAAGTGAGGTTCTTATACCTATTATACATTATTCTAGGTGTAACTGGGTGGATACGGTCTTATAACATGATATCTAATGTATGAACAAAGTGTATATGCAGAATTCCTGAACATGATTTTCTAAATGCACAATAAAGAGGCAGAATGAGGCGTATGCAAGATTCCTAAACATGATTTCTAAATGCGCAGTACTCTCAGCTATAAAATCACAGTTTCAGAAGACTATTTGGAATAATAGATTATTAATGTTGTCCTAGAAAACATGATCTCTAAGTGTGCGGCATTATGAAATAAAATTGCAGCTTGTTAACACATATGTCCAAAAGCAGGTTTTTTAACAAAACACAATTGGTATGAACAGAGTCACATATTAGAAATTCTTGTCGTTATTAGATCCTATGAACATGATTTTTAAGTGAATACCATTATGATGAGATGCTGAATGATACAAACTTAATTGTCATGGTATCTAATGCATGATTGGCATGTTGTTCCTAAGCATGGTGGCTATTGCACATATAGGAAAAGTAAACCTATGGGCATGATTTCTACCCGTGTCTATACTAAGTATGCATACCCCACCCATTTCACTATCCAACCCCAGAATCGTTTATACAATCAGTTATTACAGACCAATGTTACACGAATTACATAAGTAAATAAGAAAATTAAGAAGTTACACTATATGGAGCCTACCAATAGGCCCAAGTCTCCAGGTCCTTAATGCCATATGCCATAACCTTTCAAAACCCGGGTGTGTCAGAGTTCCTAAGGACCTCAGGGAATCCCAGGCAGTGCTCACACCCAGGTACCCTAGCCAAGAGGGAGTAAGTGCAGTGTGGGAATGCCAGCCTTGTGTGTCAGAGTTCAGTGTGTACTCAAAGTGTCCCCAAAGCAGTGCTCACACGAAGGGGGCTGAACTTAAGAAACTAGGAGTAGAGTGAGATGTGCTCATAATTTAGGAAGTTTTAGTAAAACAATGTTGAAAATAAAAAAAACAGTTTGAAAAGAAGGAGGGCTTGAAGTAAAGATCAACCTTTTCAGAACAAGGATTCAGTTGTTTAAAACAGTTTACAACTCAAAACAAACAAAGCCATCATCACATAGAGGACCCAGGGTGGTCCAGCAATCACAAACAAGGGTGAGAGGTTTGAGGGACAAATACACAGGCGGCTTCATACATAGACGCATAATCAAAGGGGTCTCTAAGGGTTCAGGGATGTGACTAAGTGTCAAATTAGAGCAACATATCAACCAAACAACTAACATCATGACTTAGTTAACATATTAGTCATAAGCATGGAGATGCATATAAAGAACAGAGGCTGAGTGCCGAGAGACACATTGATCATTCAGGGTAAAGTGAAAATAGACATGTAAAAGAGATTCAGAATTCTAAATGCATGTTGAACAGCAGAACCACAAGTAAAAACATATTTTAAATACAAGGAACTGAACCATTAATAGAAACATATTGGTTTGATGATTGAAGCTTAAATCAGAACATACCAGTATGATGAAGAAAACAATAATGCAAGCAGAGATAAGAGATGCACAGTAGTCAGCCTTGGCTTATAGACGGCTCACTTAAAGTAATAGCAAGTAGCACAGAAGAGAGGGTGAAGAAAGTATAGAACCCTTTTCTTTGTAAAAGAGAGTGCACATATCAGTTTTTGTATCCATGTCTGTGTGTATGTGTGATGAATGAGTAGAGTGTATATATAGTTCTTAAAATGAGTACAGGGTAACATAATTATAGAAATAGTACCAATTAAAATCAATCATAGGTCTAGACTCCCTTCAATCAAGGAGTCATGATTAAAACGGGTGTAAATTGTATCAAAATAAGGAAACAATCACTTAGAAAGCTATTTATACCATAATAGGAGTAGTAAAGAATGTGGCATGTAATAAGGTCAAGTACATAGTATCTCAAGCAAGGAAAATATATATTGAGTGTATTTATATGGTAAAAAGCATGAGTCAATTCTGAAAATTAGTCAAAGAATCACGGATGGGACTAAAATCAAAAGGAGTCATTCTTAACTAAGGAAAGTATCTCACAAACAAGGAAATCATTCCAATCAATACGGATTGTATGCATATATTATAGATTCAAGGAGAAACTAGCCTTAATTAAAGAATTATCTCAAGAATTAGGGGTGCAAGCAAGGTAAAGTTGCAGAGAGATAGGGATTCGAACAGGAATAAAATCAATTAGGAAAATAATAGGCAAGCAAAAGCATCACAGATTCGAGGCTAGCACACATTCAAACGAACAATGGGAATTAGAGAGTTGAAAACCCTAGTGACTACAATACCACAATCACACAAGTTCAGAGACTAAGAAGTAACGTTGAACATAATATAAGCAAAGAGAACCTAATCGGAAACTCTAATAAGAAACAACATGATAAAATCACAGAGAAGCTTAACATTTATGAGAAATAAGAGTTCGTGCATTTAAACAAACATATCAGTCACATATGGACTTAGAATTTAGGGAAAACTAGGGGTTTCAGTAAAGTAGGTTAAAATGAAAAGAAAACTTCGAATAAATCATTGAATCATATAAAGAATCATAGAATGACATTAAAAACAGAAGCGAAATCGTTTTTTTGAAAGGGGGGGGGGGGGTTATGAAACCCTAGTTTTGAGACGAAAGGTCGTTTAGAAATAGGAAGATTTTCGAAAGAAAAATCTTCATAGCATATACAGATCTAAGACAAATCTAAAAGAAATCGTGAAAATACCAGGAGTTAGGGTTTCAGAGAACCCATAGAAACAAGAAAACCTTAATGATGTCACAGGCATTAGCCGGAAAAGTCGTAGCACTTACTCAAACAACCGAAGATGGCAGGAAAATGGCATGAGGGACCATGAGAGGTAAGGGAACCGCTCCAGGTTCGCCTGATGGCCTTAGGGTGACATCAGACCGGTGTAAGGCGAACAAATAACCAGGAGATGATGGGAAGCCATAGTTTCCGGCGAGGGAACCAAGCGGAGAAGATGAACAAGCTTCATCAGAAGAGGGAAGCAAGGGGAAGGTTCTAGAGAGATCCGGAGAGAACCAGAGAAGAATAGAGAGAGAATGAGAGATGGAAAATGAGGAGTCGGACGGGGTGGGGGGATGGGTGGGTAATTGGGTTTAATTATGGTAACAAATATCTGGGCCGTTGATCTAATTTGATCAACGGCTCAGATTGGCTTGGGGTTGGGCCGAGTATGGAATGGGTTTTGGGCTGGGTAGAGAATGGTTAAAGGGTCAGGTGGGTTGGGGTTTTAAAAATGGCTAGGATTTAAATAAATGGCTAAAACGTTAAATACCCAATTAAAAATAGATAAATAATTAATAAAAATAGCTTATAATTGTATAAAATGAGATTAAGGCTAAATAAATGATATTAAGGTGATTAACTAATATAGAAAATATAAAATGACCAGTTATTGATTCTTAAAATGGTATAAAATGTACAATTGTGCTATAATTGCAAAAATTATTGTAATTAGCTAAATAATGCCAAATTGGCTAATTTGTGAAATAATTAAATCCTAATGGAACTAAATAGGATTATGAATAATATATTGAGCAGGAAAATATCTTGAAATTATTTATAACACCATTTATGGAATTATGAAATATTAAATAAACAGAAAAATAATTTGATAAAAATAGGGAAAATTATGGAAAAATACCAATTATCATAAAGAGTGATCTTAAAGGTATATATGCAAGTTTAAAAATAATTTGAGGAAAAATTGGGTATCAACGGGCCTCTCAGCCTCTGGTGCTCATACTTAACCTGCTGGAAATTTAGACATCTAGCCACATACTCCACAATGTCTTTCTTCATCCGCCTCCACCATAAATGCCGCCTCAAGTCACGATACATCTTTGTAGCACCAGAATGAATAGAATACCGTGAATTGTGAGCCTCCTATAGAATCCTCTCCCTCAGGCCATCAACATTAGGGACACATAAGCGACCCTGAAGTTTCAGAACACCATCCTCGCCAATCGAAACCTACTTGGCACCACCCTTCGATACTGTCTCCCGGAGGTCTTCCAAATTCGGATCATCAATTTGTCGAGCTTTGATCTCCGCCAATAATGAAGAATGATCAACCACACATGCAAGAACTCGACTGGGCTCTGAAAGGTCTAACCTCACCAAACGATTAGCCAAGGACTGAATGTCCAAAGCTAGAGGTCTCTCCTCCGCTGAAATGTAAGCCAAGCTACCAATACTCTCCGCCTTTCTGCTTAACGCATTTGCGACAACATTCGCCTTTCCCGGATGATAAAGAATGGTGATGTCATAATCCTTCAGCAACTCAAGCCACCTACGCTACCTCAAATTAAGATCCCTTTTCTTTAACAAGTGGTGTAAACTACGGTGGTCTGTATAAACCTCACATGGCACCCCATACAAGTAGTGCCTCCAAATCTTAAGAGCATGAACAATCGCCGCCAACTCCAAGTCGTTCACATGATAATTCTTCTCATAAACCTTCAGCTTCCATGAAGCATATGCAATAACTCGCCCCTCGTGCATCAACAGACATCCCAAACCAACGCGTAAAGCTTCACAATAAATTGTATACATCCTAAAACCGAATGGCAACACAATAATCAGTGCTGATGTCAATGCCGTCTAGGCTTCTGAAAGCTCGCCTCACACTCGTCGGACCATCGGAATGGGGCATTCTTCTGGGTCAATCTAGTCAGAGGAGCTGCTATGGATGAAAAACCCTCCACAAATCGGCGATAATAACCTGTCAGACCCAAGAAGCTCCTGATCTCTTTAGCTGATGTAGGCGCGGCCAACTCTGAACTGCCTCGATCTTCTTGGGATCCACCTTGATACCCTCCCCGGATACCACGTGTCCCAAGAATGCCACAGAATCCAACCAAAACCCACACTTGGAGAACTTAGCATACAACTTTTGTTCTCGCAAAGTCTGAAGCACAACTCTCAAATGCTGCTCGTGCTCTCCCAGGCTACATGAGTAAATCAGAATGTCATCAATGAAGACAATGACAAAAAAATCAATATAAGGCCTGAACACCCTATTCATCAAATCCATAAATTCTGCTGGGGCATTAGTCAAGCCAAATGACATCACCAGGAACTCATAGTGACCATATCTCGTATGAAAGGCAGTCTTCGGAACATCCGAGTACCCCGATCTCAAGTCAATCTTAGAAAACACCCGAGAACCCTGCAACTGGTCAAACAAATCATCGATACGCGACAACGGGTGCTTATTCTTGATGTTGACCTTATTCAACTGGTGGTAGTCAATACACATCCGCATAGTCCCATCCTTCTTCTTCACAAATAACACTAGATCACCCCAAGGCGATACACTCGGTCTGACAAACCCCTTAGCTAACAAATCCTCAAGCCGTTCCTTCAATTCTTTCGGATCCATACGGTATGGGGGAATAGAGATAGGCTGGGTGCTTGGAGCTAAGTCAATGCAAAAATCAATGTCACAATCCGGTGGCATGCCTGGAAGGTCTGAAGGGAATACATCCGCAAACTCTCGAACTACCGACACTGAGTCAATTGTCAGAGACTCGGCGGCGGTGTCCCGTACATAAGATAGATAAACCAAACAACCCTTCTCAACCATACGTCGAGCCTTCAGGAAAGAAATAACCCCACTAGCTGCACTAACTGAGGAACCTCTCCACTCCAATCTCGGCAACTCTGGCAAGGCTAGAGTAAAGTCTTGTCATAGCAATCTAGGATGTCATGATAGGGGGATATCCAATCCATGCCCAGGATGACCTCAAAATCAACCATATCAAGCAACAGGAGGTCCGCTCTGGTCTCGAACCCAAAGAATGTAACCACACATGACCGATATATCTGGTCCACAACCACAGAATCGCCCGCTGGAGTGGACACATAAATAGGAGTACCCAAAGACTCACGAGGAATACCCAGGAAATGAGCAAACAAGGCTGATACATATGAATAAGTGGACCCTGGATCAAATAATACCGATGCATCTCTACCGCATACTGAAATAATACCTATGATCACGACATCTGAGGCCACTACATCTGGCCTGGCTAGGAAGGCATAGAATCTAGTTGGAGCGCCGGATGACTGGCCTTCACCAAAATGAACAGGAGCTTCCTGGGCTCCCCCTGCCTGGCCTCCACCTCTAAGATGACCACTACCAGCCTGTCCTCCACCTCTGGGTGGCCGGACCGCTGGTTCTGAACTCATAGGCTGGTAACCCTGCTGCACTGCCTTGCTCCGAAGTCTGGGACAATGCCTCTTCATATGGCCTGCATCCCCACACTCACAACAAACCCCCGGCACCATAGCCTGCTACCCTGATTAAGAACCCTGAATAGATGGAGGGCGGTGTGAACTCTATGGCATAGCACTGAAGTAAGGGTTGGAGGACCCCTGATGACCAGAAATACCCACCGGAGGAACCCTGAATAGCTGGCGGGCGATAAGAACGATCTGGCATAGTGCTGAAATAAGGCCTCGCTGGAACAACTCGGGGAGGTGGTGGGGGTGCTGAATATGGGGGCCTACTAGGCTGGCCCCTACCGAACTGACCTATATCCCTAGCTGGAGCACCTCTGAAATCCCTAGAAAATCTAGCTCTCTTATCTTGCTTCCCTTGCTCTCTGCTCCTCGACCGATAACCCTCAATCCTGCGAGAAATCTTCAGCACAAGCTGATAAGGAGTCCCCATCTCTACCTCTCGGGCCATGTTGGCCCTAATACCTGGATGTAACCCAACCACAAATCTTCGCACTCTCTCTGCGTCAGTAGGAAGTATCATGAGTGCATGTCGAGATAGCTGAGAAAACCTATCCTTGTAGTCGGTCACTGACATGTGACGCTGCTCCAGCTGCTCAAACTGATACCACAACTCTTCCCTCTCAGAGGGTGGAAATACCTGTCTAGGAATAGCTGGGTGAACTTCCCCCAAGTGATGGGAGGGGAATCTGCTGGTCTGCCAAGAATATAAGACTGCCACCATCTACGGGCCCTACCCTCTAGCTGGAAAGTAGTGAAGTCGACTCCATGAGACTCCAGTACCTTTATGTTATGCAGTCTGTCCCTGCACCTATCAATAAAGTCCCGGGCATCCTCATGAGGCTCGCCTCCGAAGACAGGAGGGTGTAGTCAGGTCCATCTGTCTAATAGCTTTTGCGGATCTCCGTCAGCAGCTGGTCTGGGCTTAGGTGCTGTTGCTGCTACTGGGGTCAGATATACTGCTGCTGCATGTCCTGTAGTCTGGGCGGTAAGGGTCTGTGCTCCCCCTCCTGCCTGAGATGTGGCAGGATCCGCTGGAAATAAACCAGCCTGAGTCATGGTGTCCATGAACCGCTTCATACTGCCCATGACCTCCTGAAATACTGGTGCCATCATAAAGTCCAACGGGGCAGGATCTGCTATGGGCACCTCTCCCTGCTCCTCGGTGAGGGCATCCTCTACTAGATTTGCTGGCGGTGCAACTAGAATGGCTCTAGGACGCCCTCGTCCCCTACCTCAGGCCGGTGCCCTCCTCCGACCTCTGCCACGGCCTCGGGTGATAGGGGTAGCGGCCCCTCCCAGGTCCGAAATGTCGGGTGCGCGCGTCCTCACCATCTGTGAGAGAATATAAGAGTAATATTTAGTATACCATCAACTGCACAATAGAAGATGAATAAAGAGATATTTCCTAACACCCTATAGCCTCCCGAAGATAAATACAGACGTCTCCGTACTAATACACACGACTCTATTGGGTTTGCTCGTAACTTGTGAGACCTACGTGAACCTAGAGCTCTGATACCATGTTGTCACGACCCAAATCCTAATCCAGGTCGCGATGGCGCCCAACACCGTAATCAGGCAAGCCAACATCAATCTACTAGTGGGTTCATTTAATTTACCAAAACATTTTTCCATCCCTTACTTGGCTTAAATTTAAGACATTAGGTAAAGACGAGTAACTCAGGCAATTTTAGACATAAATAACCATAAAAGTCATAGATTAACATTTACATCCCAAAAACAATGTCTACTAACGTGTGTACCAGGAACTGGTGTCACATGTCTACATGCATACTAGTAGAGTAAAAACAAAAGAAGTAATACATTGTCCTACTGTCTAAAAAGGAATAGATAGAAATAACTAAAAAAGGCTCCATAGTGCTGCTGAGGGTATTCAAGAGGAGCAGCTCACCATGAAGTCTAGACCAGGTATATATCAGGGACGAACTCCAGACTGATACCTAGATGCACCTGCCTCAGAACCTATACAATTAAGTACAGAGCGTAGCATGAGTACATAAAAAAATATGTACCCAGTAAGTATCCCGTCTAATCTCGAAGAAGTAGTGACAAGAGGTCGACTTGACACTTATAGGGTCCAACAGTATATTTAAGTAAATGTTTTAGGAGAATATCAGGTAAGCATGAATAGTAAAGTAGTAAATATCGAATCATAACCACAACATCTAATTACGTGGTGAAACACCAATATACAAATTTCCAATTCATTTTCCAGGATATTCAACAGTTTAACGGTCGTGAAAATATCAAACAAATAGAACACGCATAATAGGTTGGGGACAAGTGGTCTAGGCTAACATAACAATATCTGTGCACTGCCGAAGGGTCGAACGACGCAAACATTAGATGCATTTATTAACCTGCCGTGGCGTACGACCCGCTCCCATGAGAGTAGGGGGAAGAATCACTCTGCTCGCGGAATATAATTTGCGAAACGGTCACACACAAACAAAACATTTCCCTTAAATCCTTTCCAAAGTAACAATTCATTTAAAAACACCAAGTTCTGAGTTCTCTTGAAACAAAGTTGCATACATTGAAGTCACAAGACATATAGTTCAATTTAACGAAATTCACAAGGCATGGTGTGAACCTAAATACCCGGACATGGCAAGAATAGTCACTACGCACGGACTCTCGTCACCTCGTACGTACGTAGTCCCCACAAATAATAACACATAATCATTTATTTCACCTATGGGACAATTCCCTCTTACAAGGTTAGAAAGGAGACTTACCTCGTGTCAAGTCTACTTTCCGGGTCCAGAATGCACCCGAAACTCCAAATTCGTCGCCCAAGAACTCGAAACTATCCAAATATCACATTAACAAGTCAATCTATGCTCAAAAGTCCGTAATTCTCCTACTTAAATGATCTTTTCAACCTAAATTGAAAAATCCTAAAATAAACCCCCAGGCCCACATGCTCGGGTTCCGGAAAATTTCAAAGGAAACAATCACCCATAGCCTAAGGATGAATATTATATAGTTTTTGTATGATTCCATAATCAATTTCTTGGTAAATTCTCATTTTTATCAAAACCCTAGGTTTTACTCTAAACCCATGATTTCTACTAAATTAAGGTGTTAATCTACCCAAGAATTCAAGTATTAAACTCACTTCATTGTAGGAATTACTTACCTTACAATTCCTAGGTCGAATCCCTTCTTCACCAGCTCTCCAAATCGCCCAAAGTGATGAAAAATGGTTCAAAAATGGCTATGTCTCACATTTAAGATGACCTCACTGCCTACAGGTTTTTCGCACCTGCGACTCGAGGACCACATCTGCGGAAAATGGAAAAGGGGTCAATGGTCGCACCTGCGACTCTACTTCTGCGAAAAAGTGTCCGCACCTGCAGAACTGGGCAACTCCCCATGGGTCGCACCTGCGAGGCTGGGACCACATAAGCGGTCTCGCACCTGCGGCTAGTCCTCCGAAGGTGCGGTCGCACCAGATCTGGTGCACCGGCAGTATTTTAAGGCTGGTTTTTGCCTCGCTCGATGTCCGAAAGGCATCTGGGCCCACCCGAGGCCCCGTCCAAATATACCAACAAGTCCTAAATTATTATACGGAATCGCTCGAGCCTTTGAAACGTCCGAAACAACGCTAAATCTAAAACTCATACCCCAAAACCTATTGGATCAAACTTAAGAACTTTAAGTTCTTGAATTCACTTTTAACACGCCGAAACGTACCTACACTAATCGGGATGACACCAAATTTTGCGAGCAAGTCATAAATTACACAACGGAACTATTCCCGGTATTGGAATTACGTTCGGACCTGGATAACACAAAAACACGTTCCAAACCTCAAGTTTGAACTTAAGGAAACCTTATTTCATTACTAGGCGCCGAAATTCTCCCGAGTTGTCCAAACCCTGTTCCGAACATACGCCCAAGTCCGAAATCATCATACGAACCTACCAGAACCTTCGAATCTCGATTTCGAGGTTGTTTGCTAAAAATGTTGACCGAAGTCAAACTTTTCCTTAAGTCCAACCTTAAGAAACTAAGTGTACCTATACTACTTCAAACTCCTCCAAACCTCGAATCACCTGTCCCCACAACTCATACATCAGTAAAAGCAACTACGGGAAGTCTCATTTAGGGGCACGGGGTTCTAGAACGCAAAACAACCGGTCGGGTCGTTACAACTATACTAATTTGAACAAAGCATATCCTAAGGGTTCGTTTCTTTTACCATATATTAAACAATTAATTGATTCTACTACCGGATATGAGATTTTAAGTTTTCAAATGCTTATTCTAGATATATTTAACCTAAGATTGACCCGGAAGACGAAGAAAAAACTTCTTTCATTACAGACATAGGGACTTGTTGTTACAAAGTTATGCCATTTGGTCTAAACAACGCCGGATTCACATATCAAAGATTGATAACCAAAATTTTCCAAAAACATTTGGAGAAGATTATGGAAGTGAATATTGACAACATGCTGGTGAAATTAACACAAGCAGAAGATCATCTCGAGTATTTGGAAGAATCATTTGTAATTATTCGAAAGTATAAAATGAAGTTGAATCCAAAAAATAATGCATTGCAGTAGGTAAGTTTTTAGGCTTTTTTGTTTCTAACAGACGAATCAAGGTTAATCCAGTTTAAATCAAAGCTATTGAAAAGATACTAGATGTATTTTCAAGAAAAAAAGAAGTATAAAAACTCACAGGAAGAGTAGCCGCTCTGAAGAAATTTATATCTAAATCCCCTGAAAGATATTTCAAAATTTTCTCTTTGTTGTAAAAACAAAATAAGTTTGAATGGACAGATTAATGCCAACAAGCACTGAAAATTTAAAAAATTTATCTCTCAAAATCACCTTTGCTGTCAAAGCCAAAAGGGGCGGGGGAGGGGGGAGAAGGTTGTTTATATATCTTGCGGTATTTAAAGTCTTGGTGAGTGCAACTTTGGTTCGAGAAGAAAAAAATATGCAATCTCCTATCTATTATGTTAGTAAAGCATTGTTAGAAGCTGAGAGATGTCCATATATAGAAAAATAAGCTTTGAAATTAACTGATTATTTTTCTAAGTGATGGAAGCAGGTGCCTTCAAACAAGTACGAGAAAAAGAAGACATATATTTTATTTGGAGGAATACCATTTTGCCAATTTGGAGTTCCAAAGGAAATCGCATATGACATTGGTCCATAATTTGTGGGAGGAAAAGACAACAAAATTATTTGAAAGGTTAAATATCAAGAGAATTACTTTGTCACCATATCATCCTATGGTTAATGGGCATGCATAGTCGACAAACAAGATACTTATCAATAATTTGAAGAAAAGCTTGGCAGCAGTAAAAGGTAAATAGTCTGAAGTACTACTGGGAATGTCGTGGGCCTATAAAATAACATCAAAAAACAAGTACGACAGAAGCTCCTTTTTCACTTGTCTACGACACTAAAGCTTTGATATTAGTAGAGATAGGAGAACTGAGTCTGAGATAAAATCACATAAGTGAACCGTCGAACAATAAGGCATTGCACACAAACTTGGATATGATAGAGGGGGTGAAATGAGTTGGCTTTGATATGAATGGAAACACAATAACATAGGATAATGAGATACCTATAATCGAAAAACAAACTTACGATACTTTAAAATTGGGACGTTGTCCTTAGAAAAGTGTTCCAGTCTACACAACAGTAAATTCAAGAAAATTAGGACCAAGCTGGGAAGGTCCGCATCGAGTTCTCGACATGGCTAGGAAAGGTGCATATGAATTAGAAACTACGCACGGGAATGTGATATTCAAATTGGAATTGAGTGTACTTAAAGAATTTTTATTTATTTGAACATAAACGATAGATTTATATAAAATTAAAACCAAAGAAATATTACTTCTAAAGAGATTCCCACGTTCAAGTATCTTTGATTTGGTTATTCATATAATTTTACTAACATTTTTAGATGTTATGCACGAAGCTAACCCCGACCTAATATTCCCGAGAAATTTGTAAAGTGTGAAGTAATTTTGCTACACGAAGACAGTTGTAATATTCACATAAATGAATATTTACTTCAAAAGTCCAAAGAAAATATCTCATGTTATTCTTCATATTTTACACCAACATTAAGATGAGACGTAATCTTCATTATCATCGATTGCATGAAAGGACCGTCTTTTATGATTAAGACTGTATATGGTTACTTATGGCAACAGTAAAGCATTCAATTAATCAAAGCATAAAAATAATGCAATAAAAGACTCAAAAAAATTAAATGAGCAAATGAAATATGTATAAAATGTATGGAAGGTTGACATAAAAATGTCTCCAAAAACAAAACTTAAACACAAAATTTAGCAACAGAAAAAGCTAAGACTAGGGAGAAACATCTCGGGTGGAAGGATAATCAATCAGAGAAGGTTCACTAGTTGAAGGCGGATTAAATGAGGGAATTTGAGTTGAAGGTTCCAAAGACAACTCTATGCAATAGATCCTCTCAGAAGAGTCACGAAGGTATTCCTTAGCTTGGCTGAACTCTTGAACCAACTCACCTTCATGACGTTTAAATGCACTCCTCAAAGAGTAAGCATACATAATTGCATGTAATATAATTTACCCAACTATGAGTCGGTATCGTATCTTACAGAGAATAATATATAGGTGATTGGGCAAGTAAGAGAATTATCGCTTATTATGCTAAGCGAAAAGACTAATAGGGGTTTTGAGAAAATATTATATATAAATACAAAAAATATAAACTAACCTAGAAAGTTATTAATATGATCGATGGCTAAAAACATGGATACAAGAAAATTTACACTCAAGAAGTGATCAAACGTATTTCTTGATTTTATAGAGTTTATATTATTTAGGCTTGGATAATAATTCGATATTAGCTTCTTCTAAAGAATAACAAGACTTTCTAATTGAATTATCCTCAAAACAATTAAGAGGAATAAGTACACCTTAATGTAGCTACAAGAAGTTCAACCATATCCCTTGGTAGAATCTATAAAATTAGGGTTAACGCCTAAAGTTATTGTTAATTAATCTTTTTCAACCCCGAGTTTATCTTTTCCAAGAATTAATCCGAAGTTAATGGGAAAATCCTAGAGTTATCTAATCCCTTTGGAAGTAATAAAGAACAAGAATATAACGACCCGACTTGCTATTTTGAGCTCTAGCATGTCTTCAACGGTTTGAGACCTTGACTAGCTTCACTTTATGTATTATGACATTCATGTGTGGTTGGTTTCAAACGAGATGTTTGGAGTTGATTTGAAAGAATAATTCTCAATCGGAATCTTTAATTTGCAAGAGTTGACAAGGTTTGAATTTTGAGTTAACGACCTCGAAATCTAGATTTGGTGGTTCTTATAGGTTGTTAAAGTGATCTTGGACTTGGGCGTATGTTCAAGTTGAGTATCGGATGGTCCGGGAGAGATTCAACACTTATTATCAGAATATATTTTGAATGTTTAAATTTTTCTAAGTTTTACTTAGAGTGTACTGTGGTGTTATCAGACTCCGGGTGGTGTTTTGTGAGCTTGAATGGGTTCGTCTTATTGATTAGAACTTGTGTGTTAAGCTTGGCCGTGATCCGGAATGTCTAAGTATGATTCAAATGCGTTCGATGAAGTTTGAATGTTTCAAAGTTGAAAGAAGGTTTTTGACGTCGATTCGTGATTTTGATATTAATCGTGGCTTTTCGAGCCTTTGGATAAGTTTGGATAACGTATTAGGACTAGTTGGTATGATTGGACAGGGTCCCGAGGGCCTCGGGTGTGATTCGGGGTGGTTTCTAACCATTTCTCCTTGTCTTGCAACTGCCAATTTCTGGTGTTAGGGGTGCTATTCATGATCGCGGACAATGGATCGTGATCTCGGAGAATTTATTAGAAGCTAGGTATTTTTCGCGATTGCGAAGGTCTACCGCGATTTCCTAAGAGGAATTTGCTGAGGCCGAAAATTGGCCTTTGCGTTCGCGTAGATGTGCTTGCGTTAGCATTGGTCTGGAGGGTGATGCTTCGCGACCACGTAGGTATATTTGCTTTCGCACATAAGGAATTGGGTAGTGGTGGTTTTGGCTTCCACGATCGCGATGTGTCTCCGCGATTGAGATAAAGAGCGACTAGGCAGTGTATAAGAATTGAAATAGTGATTTTTCTCATTTCAACTCATTCTCTATTGCTTGGGAGATTTTTGGGCGCTTTTGAAGATCCATTTTCATCATCTATCATGAGGTAAGTGATTCCTACTCATTATGATTTTAAATATATGGATTATATATGGATTTTAACATGGAAAATAGTAGATATTGTGAGATTTTGGAATAAAACCTAGAATTTATATTTTTGGATTTTGACCAAGAAATTGGCCATGGAATTAGGAATAAATTATATATTTTAGTTCGTGGTGTTATAGGTAGTATTTATCTTCGAGAATTTTTCAAAATCGGGGTGTGTGAGCCTGGGGATTAAGAGTGATTTTGCCCAATTTGGCTTTCAAGACCAAATGGATATCTACCAAGACGATTGATAAGAGTTCAAGTCGGGTTGTTACTATCTCTAGTTTGAGCCCTTTTATTGAGTTAATCAACATCTCAATTGACCCAATTCCTTGTTAGCTAAGTTAACCTAGACTAGGTCATTCTTTCTTATGAAGAGACTAAGTCAAATAGGCAAGAATCAATGTTTACAACCATTAATTCTACAATTGAAACATGAACTAAGCTGAATAATAAACACTCATTCATAAACAAGCATAAAATTAATCACCCATAAGCTTTACACACAAGGGTTGGATCACGGTCCTAGTAAGAATATAGCTACTCATAGTGGGTGTAGAAGAAAACAATGAAGAAAAGATAATAAAACTCATATTGAAGGATTAAAATAGAAAAAAACAATGCCAAATCACCAAAATAAACTGAAGTTTCCTAAAAAAGCAAAGAAAAACGAGTATAGGATTTGTTGATGTCAAAACTTAACTTAATTTCCGGAAACTCTTATATTTATATAAAGCTGACACATTCGAACAAAAATGCCCCTCGGGAGTTTCTGCGGCCGCACAATTCCATGTGGGGTCCGTAGGTTTCTTCAACTTGTCAGGAACTGGATGTCTACGGCCGCACAATTCTGAGTTGCGGTCCGCGATAGTATGATTGCGGGCGCAAGATATCTTCGGCTGCCGCAGAAATCTTGTGCAGATCTCAAGTTGAGGAAGTTCTAGACTTGGCCTTTTTGTCTACTTTCTGATCTTTGATCCTAGCCCAGCTTTTGCGGCTGCACAATTCATTTGCGGTCCGTAATTTGCTCCAAAGTTTGCAGCATTTTCCTTCCTTGATTGCGGCCGCAGATGGAATTATGCGGTCCGCACTTTGTAAGCTTCTGTGCCTTTTATTGCCTTGGTTTAGATTACTCCTTTTTGAGTTGGATTTCATCTCGAAAGCTCAATTTCCATCGTTCCTACAATTTTACACAATTTGACCAGTCTCGGGGACACAATTCAATACTTTTAGACTAAAAAAAAGAAGCAAAAAGGCGCTAATAAGCAATCAAAATCTCCACTTATCAACTCCCCAAAACTTAAGTCTTTGCTTTTCCTCAAGCAAATAAAATAGTTCTCACCTCCAAAAGTTAAGGGACATTACAGCTAGCCATGGGTGAACCATTCACACATCAATTGGGACCAAATATTACCCATACCACTCATGCATTATTGAAAAGGCAACAAGTTAAACATTTAAGCACATATAACTCTTTTGTGACATTCGAGCATCAAGAATTGACTTTACTCATCAAGAACTCTCGCTCTATCCTGTAGTCATGGTGGATGTCAAACTCCTCCTACTCTACTCTCCATTTGCGAAGCTCACTTAAGAATATAGCACTCGATCCAAATGTTTATGAAATGTTCACTCACCTCTCTCAAGAGAATGTCACAAGTACGACTTCTAGTACTATAAGCTTGCCCCTCATGTAGATCACCACTAATGTAGCTCACTCGACTCAAAATCAAGTAGGACTTCTTTCGGGGTATAATGAAGGCTTTTGGATTAGGGATTTATACAATATGGATAAGTGGTTACACTTTCCTTAAGTACTCCATCTTTCAATTCTCGGCTCACACTTTGCCGATTCCTTGAGGCGCTTTCTTTTCCTTGGGGGACTAGAGAGACTTAACATCACTCTTTCTTGATCATTACGTTCATATTTCTCCATGTTTGGGATCATTTCCTTTCTTTGAATCCCTTCAACTCTTTAATTTATTCACTTTTTGCATTTCTCTTTTTGTTCTTTTCTTTCTTTGCCTTTCCTTCTCATCATTTCTTTTCTCTTTTTGTGCCTTGATACATTTTTTTTATTTACTCTTCCCTCCCCCAAACTTACGTTATTTTCCAATTGTTTCACATGAGTGCTATGGGAAGCTCGGGTTCCAAGAGAGGGTCACGATAGAACGGATAAAGGCTTGTAACATGGTTTTCAAATGAGAAAGGCTAAAGGCTTGAAGGGGTTGACTAGGGATTCCATCATTGGTAGGCAATAGAAAACTCAACTAGGCCAAGAAAAACCTACAATCACTTCTCAAGCCAAGCAAAACTTACAATTTCGCCTTAAAACACATTTGGGGCAAGTTCTAGACCTTTCGTACGGGGTACTTGGACTAGAAAGAAAACATCTCACCCCTCATGCAACTAGATTGTTAAAGAGGATAGAGTCGAGGGCCCACAATGACCATATTCAATATTGAAGATCACTATGGTCCAATTAGACCACTCGATGGTATCAAAGTCAACATAAGAGTCTCAAAGTCACTAACTAGAGCTATTTCCTTCTAAAAATCCTTCTCTCCAACCATAAACACGTAGTCAAATGTGTTGGTTCCAAATGAAGCATGTTTGACTCTTCTAGTTTGACTTAATCAGGTCTTTTTATTCATTACTACTACTATCATTAGCTAAACACAAAACAGACTCATTTTCTTATGAAGGTTAACACGCCATTCATCGTTGGGAAGAGTCATTCGGTTCATACAAAAAACTACCTTTGGAAATAAATGTGGCATTAAGAAAACCAAAGGCTTATTATCTACTTAAACATAAAAAGAAGCTACTAAATTAAACACTAACTAATAAGAAAACAAACATAATGAAGCTACAAAGCAAAAACTATTGAAAGCGTAACGAATATACATAATGAGAGAGAAGGGAGAATATATACATAATGAGATTGAAGAAGAAAATAGTATCAAGTTAATTACAAGCCAAATGTCTCAGGATCAGCAAATAAGATCAAATAAACTCCACCACCCAAATAAAAATAAGCATTGTCCTCAATGCTTACAAAATAAGAGAAAAGGAAGAGAAAGAGTGAAGAAGACTCCCTATGGATCCTTGTACATCTCAGCGTCCAGAACAACGTCACCTCCCTCAGTCTCCTCCAACTGTATCTCATCATCCTCAACTCTAGGAGTGACTGGATTGGTGAAGATCTGATGCACTGCCTCTACAGTGTCGACATCTATGTCTGGCTCCTCACACTGGCCAGTTGGTGCCGATGGAGCTGATGGTGCTGCTGGTGCTGTAGAGCTTGATCAATCAACATCTCAAAATGGGAGATCTTTGGATGCTGCAATCTTGTTCACCTGTCTCCGGAGCTTGTCAAGTGACTTCTTGGAAGCCTGGGACTTTCTCATTTTCTTTACTTATTTTCCCAGCTCCTCAATCACTGACCCATGTCGTACCATAGTGTTCATGATTGTTGTCTGGTTCTCCAAAAGCTTGTTCAATGTATCTTCCACTGTCGGAGGAACCTGAGGTGTCGGAATAGATGACTGTGCTGCAACAACACTGGATATGTCAGACAACTTTGAAGTGGCTGTCTGCATCCAGTTGTTCAGGCTCGCTAGGGTCTGGGAGACTTGCAACGTAGAAAGTGGAGTAGTAGGCATGAGAATCGGCTTCAAAGCTGAGGTGGAACCTGTGGTAGGAAATGCAGTAGGAACTGAAGATGGTGATAGAGGCATTGCTGCGGCACAGGAGGAAGGCTCGGTCGAAGTGGATGGACCACCAACTACCGCCACAACTACCATAGTTGGCTCGTCAGACTCGCCCACATTAGTAGGAGGCTAAAACTTCTTCTTTGGGTTCGTATCGCCCATCAGAAAATACCATGAGAAAGGCTTCTTTGGCCGCACCTTCGTATCGTAATCCCTTTGCTCTACCCCTGCACCTGTGAGATACTCCGTAATAGTGTTGGGATACAGGTAAGATGCGTTTGGTCTCCTAGAAAGCATATAGATGTTGGTCGATATCATGACCACAACATTAATCAGGTACCTGGCCATGATAGAAGCAACTAGAACTCCCTGAGGTATTGGAAGATAAGTCTCATTTTGGCACGGGTCTAGTCTGCTGCGGACAAAGGTCTGCCATCCCTTCGCCTCAAAGTTCAGAGTGTTCCACTGGATAGGAACCCCATACTGTGATCTATGGTGGTGGTGGTTCAGAAGCTGCAAGAATATCTTCTAACCAAGGAAGAGATGCCTCCCCAAGTGAAAACTTCTCTAAGTACTCTATGGGCTTGACACCATCAAACCCCAAGTATGTATTCAATGTGTGCTGGTCAAATCGCACTTTGAGGTTTCTCACTTTTTTCAGCTTTGTCACCTTCTTTATGTGCGCCATATTGGTGTCAAATTCTTGGACAATGTACTCCTTAGCATCCACTGCACTTTCGGTAAACCACATCTACCCTTTGGTTCTCTATACTGCCTCAAAACTGCAGGGTTGTACTTTTCTAGATCTTTCAACTGGAACTCTCGCTCAAAAGTTAGCGACCTCATTGACCACCACTCACGGAAGCTACAGAATGCAGCCAAATTGATGAAACAGTCCTCCCACACCTCTTTCTTCTTCGATCGCTAAAGGTCGGCAACTGTGGCATCTTTCCCTCTGCAATCATCAGGGCTGTCATCAACTGTAGAGTCTGGTGCCTCGAGGATGAGTGTAGTGGATGGCTCAGAAGCCTGACTAGCACTCTACGAACCCTCGAAAGTGCTATGAGATGTGGAAGGCTCGTCTCGGAGTTGATACCTTCTTGGTGACTTTGATTGGACAGTAAGAAGCTCTTGAACGAAATTGCCCTCTGATGCTTCCCTAGACAGGACATAAGAACTAGACTCGGAGGGCTTTGCACCTCTCCCTCTTTTGGCTATAGTCTTAGTTGTGATTATCTTTTGTAGGGCAAGGGATAAAGCACTCTTGCCTCGATCCCTGGAAGGTTCACCCCTCCCCTTTGAAGTATCACCTTTACATAGAGATCGAAGCATTTTCTGTACCAAGCAAAGGAAGTTTTTAGTTGCAATTCAAGTTCAAATAGACACGAATACACCAAAGAAGATAGTGAAGAACACAATTAAAAACATGCTTGCAGGGTAGGGAGTTACGATTCTCAGAATTTTTAGTGGGCCTCAGAATGGGCACCGCGGACCGTAAAATGTTTCATTGTAGTCGCATAAATGGATCGGTCTGAAAAATTCTCATTGCGGCCGCAACGCAGACACCACCAGCATGTCAACTCTTTGATAACTGAGAATTGGCTATTTTTCCGTCGCAACCAGTTCTGCGGTCCACACATTTTTTATTTCGGCCGCACATGTGAGTCATCAAATTGACAACTCTCTGATAATAGAAAAGAGTTGTTCTGAGGTCGCAATGGGATTTCTGTGGTGTGCACATTTTTCATTGTGGCCACTGAATCATACCTTACTAACGTGCCCTAATTTCAACTTCTGTGGACCGCATAATTTCTTGTGCGATAGCAGATTTCAAAATACTTACGAACAAAGTTCTTGTGCTTGCAATTTTAGTTCAAATTTTAACATGGTAACAACGTATAAGAATAAAAACCTATTTACCCATTCCCCATAGAGCAAGTACCAGTTGACCCACTATATTGTTAACCTCCACATGGTTGTATAATTGAATTCTACTGACAAATGATTTAAAACTATCTAAAAAGTTGTAAATTAAACTAAAAATTAAAAAATTCTACAAGTAGTTGAGGCATACGTGATATGAATATGTTTCACAAATGTTTAGTCAGCGGGCAAATGATTTACCAGATGATTTCATTTTTTAGACTTGTGAATGCTCAGAGAGGGAAAAGGGGAGACAATGCCCTAGCCTCTCTATTTATACAAATCGGTGTCTGCCTAAGGGAAGGGGAAGGAGTGTGGCCATAGAATTCCTATTGCGGTCCGCACTCTATTACCTGGGTGCTCAAAAGCCCTTTACGTGATGCGGTCTGCAGAATTTGTTATGCCACCACAGATTTTGTTGCGGACCGTAGAATTTTACTTGTAGCCACAAATTTGCCATTTTTCTGACATACCAACTTCAGAGAGTTGTCATTATCCACCTTTAATTTGTGCGGTCCGAAATGTAATTGCACGGCCACAGAGCACATTTTTCTGCAACAACCATAGTTGTGCGGACCGCACAATACAATTCGGTTTGCAATCCTTTCCACATTTAGACTAATTTCTGGGCATATTTCATGTAAAGCACATTCATCCCTGCACCACACTTCAAGTCCAGTTAGCGCAATAATAGCACCTAACTATAAAAGAAGAAAATAAAAGAAAAAGAAACATGAGTTTTCTCCCAAGAAGCGCCTGATTTAACGTCACGACCTGACGTAGATTACCATCATTTAATATGAATCACCGCCACAAGATTGCCATCTCCAACTTTTCCCAAATAGTGCTTCACCCGGTGACCATTGCCTCAGAATACCTCATTGTTTTTGTTCTTCATGTCCAATGCACCAAAGGGTGTCACACCCACAACTTCAAACAGGCCACTCCATTTAGACTTTAACTTCCCGAGACATATCCTCAACTATGAGTTGAACAACAACACAAGATCACCCTCTTTGAACTCTTTGTTCCAATTGTACTTGTCATGAATATATTTCATCTTCTCTTTGTATAAGGATGAACTTGTGTGTGCATGGTACCGGAACTCATCGAACTCATTCAAATGCGCCCCTCTCAAGTTCACTGCGACATCCCAATCAAGATTCAACTTCTTAAGAGCCCACATGACTTTGTGCTCAAGTTCCACCGGAAGATGACAAGCTTTTCCGAACACCAACAGGTATGGAGACATTCTGATAGGTGTTTTGTAAGCCGTATGATAAGTCCATAAAGCATCATCAAGTTTCTTGGACCAATCCGCTCGGTTAGCATTCGGTATTTTACACAAAATACTCCTTATCTCTCGGTTGGATACTTCCACTTCTCCGCTTGCTTGTGGATGATAGGGAGTCATGACTTTATGAGTGGCACCATACTTGGTAAGTAAGGTGTCGAAGGCCTTGTTGCAAAACTGTGAGCCCTCATTGCTTATGATAGCCCTCGGAGTACCAAACCTTGTGAAAATATACTTCTTCAAGAAAATCCACCACACGTCTCGCCTCATGTTGGGTAGAGTAACAACCTCAACCCATTTGGACACATAATCAACCGAGACCAAGACATAGGTGTTTCCACAAGAACTTACAAAAAGACCCATGAATTCAATACCCCACACATTGAAAATATCAATCTCCAAAATGTTGGTGAGGGCATTTCATTTTTCTTTGAGATTCCACCGGCCCTTTGACATTTATCACATTGTTTTACTAGGTCACTTGTATCCTTGTAATGTGTGGGCCAAATAGAAACCGCAACATAGCACTTTGGCTGCCATTCTTGCTCCACCATGATGACCACAATATGATGAATAATGACAAGCCCCAAGAATTTCACATTGCTCTTCTTCCGGTACGCATCTTCTAATCACCCATCCGTACAAATCCAGAAAAGGTACGGTTCGTCCCAATAATCCCGTTTGAGCTTTTTTCTTTGGTTTGAAGATAACTTATCGGGGATGATACCACTCACAAGGAAGTTTTCTACATCCACGGACCATGGAACCTCTTTCATTGAAATAGACAAAAGTTGCTCATCGGAGAAGGAGTCATTGATTTCAAGGCCATTATGCGGCCTCCCCTCCTCCTCTAAGTGAGACAAGTGGTCCGCCACTTGATTTTAACTCCCTTTTTGATCTTGGACGTTAATATCAAACTCTTGCAATAAAAGAACCTATTTCATCAACAGAGCTTTGGAATCGTTTTCTCATAAGATAACGAAGTGCCACATGATCCGTGTGGACAATCACTTTAGCACCCATCAAGTATAGGTGGAACTTCTCAATAGAAAACACAATGGCGAGGAGCTCTTTCTCCATAACGGTATAGTTAACTTGGGAACTATTCATGGTATTACTAGCATAGTAGACCGTATGTGTTGCCCCAAAATAACCCCGACCGCTACGTCACTAGCATCACATGAGCTCAAAAGGGATACTCCAATTAGGAGCGATGATAATGGGAGTGGTTGTGAACTTGACAAATGTTGGGGGTGGAAGTTTAGAAAACACCTCAATCTTTGCCTTGTCGACTTCAATGCCATTCTTTGAGATATGGTGGCCTAGGACAATGCCTTCCTCGACCATGAAATGACACTTCTCCCAATTTAGCAGCAAATTTGTTTCTTCACATCTTGCCAATACTTTATCCAAATTAGCCAAGCAATCGTCAAAGGAATCCCCAACCACTGAGAAGTCATCCATGAAAACTCAGGTAGTCCTCCACCATGCCCGTGAAGATATCCATCATACACCTTTGAAAAGACGTTGCTGCATTTCGTTGCGGACACAAAATCATGCCTTACTAACGTTCCCAAATTTCAACTTCTGCGAACCGCATAATTTCTTGTGCGGCATCACATTTCAACACACTTACGAACAAAGTTCTAGGTCTTGCAATTTTTGTTCAAATTTCAACATGGTAACAATGTATAAGCATAAAAACCTATTTACCTATTCCCCGTAGAGCAAGTACGAGTTGACCCACTACAGTGTTAACTCCCACATGGTTTATAATTTAATTCTACTGACAAATGGCTAAAAACTATCTAAAAAGCTATAAATTAAACAAAAAATTGAAAAATTCTACAAGTAATAGAGGCATACCAGATATGAAGTAGTGTCACAGATGTTGAGTGTGCGGGCAAATGATTTACCATATGATTTCATTTTTTAGACTTGTAAATGCTCAGAGGGGGAAAAGGGGAAAAAGTGCCCTAGTCTCTCTATTTATACAAATCGGTGCCTGCCTAAGGGAAAGGGAAGGAGTGCGGCCGTAGAATTCCTATTGCGGTCCACACTCTGCTACCTGGGGGCTCAAAAGCCCTTTTTGTGATGCGGTCGCAGAATTTGTTATACGACCGCAGATTTTGAGGCGGACCGTAGAATTTGTCTTGCAGCCGCAGATTGGCCATTTTTCTAGCATACCAACTTCAGAGAGTTGTCATTATCCACCTTCAATTTGTGCGGTTTGCAATGTAATTGTGCGGCCACAGAGCACCTGTTGCTGCAACAACCATAATTGTGCGGACCGCACAATACAATTTGGTTTGCAATCATTTCCAAATTTAGAAAAACTTCTGGGCGTATTTCCTATAAAGCACATTCATCCTTGCAACACACTTCAAGTCCGGTCGGCACAATAATAACACCTAACTACAAAAGAAGAAAATAAAAGAAAAAGAAACATGGGTTGCCTCCCAAGAAGCGCTTTATTTAACGTCACGGCACGATGTAGATTACCATCATTTGAAATGAATCACCGCCACAACATGGCCATCTCCAACTTTTCCGAAATAGTGCTTCGCCCATTGACCATTGACTCAGAATACCTCATTGTTTTTGCTCTTCAAGTCCAATGCACCAGAGGGTGTCACACCCATAACTTCAAATGGTCCACTCCATTTAGACTTTAACTTCCCGAGAAACATCCTCAACTGTTAGTTGAACAACAACACAAGATAGCCCTCTTTGAACTCTTTGTTTCAAATGTACTTGTCATGAATATATTTCATCTTCTATTTGTGTAAGGATGAACTTGTGTATGCATGGTACCGGAACTCATCTAACTCATTCAAATGCACCACTCTCAAGTTCGCTACGACATCCCAATCAATATTCAACTTCTTTAGAGCCCACCTGGTTTTGTGCTCAAGTTTCACCGGAAGCTGACACGATTTTCCGAACACCAACTGGTATGGAGACATTCCAATAGGTGTTTTGTAAGCCGTATGATAAACCCATAAAGCATCATCAAGTTTCTTGGACCAATCCGTCCAGTTAGCATTCAGTATTTATGACAAAATACTATTTATCTCCCGGTTCGAGACTTCCACTTGCCCGCTTGCTTGTGGATGATAGGGAGTCGTGACTTTATGAGTTATACCATACTTGGTAACTAAGGTGTCGAAGGACTTGTTTAAATTTTTTTACCCCTCATCGCTTATGATAGCCCGCGGAGTACCAAACCTTCTTAAAATATTCTTCTACAAGAAGGTTACCACACGTCTTGCCTCATGTTAGGTAGAGCTACAACCTCAACCCATTTGGACACATAATCAACCGCGACAAAGACGTAGGTGTTTCCACAAGAACTTACAAAAAGACCCATGAAGTCAATACCCCACACATCGAAAATATCAATCTCCAAAATGTTGGTGAGGGGAATTTCATTTTTCTTTGAGATTCCACCGGCCCTTTGACATTCATCACATTGTTTCACTTGGTCACTTACATCCTTGTAAAGAGTGGGCCAATGAAAACCACAACATAGCACTTTGGCTGCCGTTCTTGCTCCACCATGGTGACCATCATATGGCAAAGAATTAAAAGCCCCAAGAATTTCACATTGATTTTCTTCTAAAACACATCATATAATCACCCCATCCGTACAAATCCGGAAAAGGTACGGTTCATTCCGATAATAGTCTTGACAATCCCGTTTGAGCTTCTTCCTTTGGTTTGAAGAGAACTCATCCAGGGATGATACCACTCACAAGAAAATGCTGATAGATCCGCGAACCGTGACACCTCTGTCATTGAAATAGCCAAAAGTTGCTCATCGGGGAAGGAGTCATTGGTTTGAAGGTCATCATGCGGCCTCCCCTCCTCCTTCAAATGAGACAAGTGGTCCGCCACTTGTTTTTCACTCCCTTTTTGATCTTGGATGTCAATATAAATGAAACAAGATCCAACCGAGCTTTGGAATATTTCTTGCTCATATGATAACAAAGTGCCACATGATCCGTGTGGACAATAACTTTAGCACCCATCAAGTACGAGTGAAACTTCTCAATAACAATCACAATGGAAAGTAGCTCTTTCTCCGTAACTGTATAGTTGACTTGGGCACTTTTCTTGGTCTTAATAGCATAGTGGACGGGATGAACAATTTTGTTGATGCGTTGCCCAAAAACAGCCCCAATCATTACGTCACTAGCATCGCACATGAGCTCAAAAAGTATACTCCAATTAGGAGCGGTGATAATGGGAGTGGTTGTCAATTTGAAATTTAACAATTCAAAGGCTCTCATGAAATAATCATTGAAGTGAAACTTAACATCTTTCTCTAAAAGCTTGCACAACGGGTTCACCACTTTAGAGAAATCCTTGATGAAACGCCGGTAAGACCCTGCGTGACCTAAGAAACCCTACACGCCCTTCACCGAAGTTGGAGGTGGAAGTTTAGAAATCTCCCCAGTCATTGCTTTGTTGATTCAATGCCATTCTTGAGATCTTGTTGCCAAGGAAAATTCCTTCGTCAACCATGAAATTACACTTCTCCCAATTTAGCACCAAATTCGTTTTCTTCACATCTTGCTAACACTTTATCCAAATTAGCCAAGCAATCATCAAAGGAATCGCCAACCACTGAGAAGTCATCCATGAAAACTTTATGGTAGTCCTCCACCATGTCCGTGAATATAGCCATCATACACCTTTGAAAAGTCGCCGGTGCATTACATAAACCAAATGGTATCGCTTGAAGGTGAAAGTACCATAGGGACATGTAAAAATTGTTTTCTACTGATCCTCCAGAGCAATAAGGATTTGGTTATAGCTGGAATACCCATCAAGAAAGCAATAGAAAGAACGTCCGGCAAACCTATCAAGCATTTAGTCTAAGAAAGGAAGTGGGAAATGTTCCTTCCTTGTGACTTTATTGAGCTTGCGATAGTCCATACACACTCTCCATACGATCACAATTCTTGTAGGAATCAACTCATCTTTGTCATTGGGACACATCGAATTGGAGAAGTCCACGAACTATCGGAGATGGGGTAGACAACCCCGGCATCTAACCACTTGATAATCTCCTTTTTGACCACCTATTGCATGGATTCATTTTGTCTCCTTTGTTTTTCAATAGGTGGTTTGGAGCCTTCCTCCAAGTTGATCTTATACATGCAAAATGGGGGGTTTATCTCCCAAATATCCGCCAATGTCCACCCAATATCCTTTTTTTCTCTTTAGTAGCACCACCAATGTAGAATCTACCTACACGTTAGTCAAACAAGTGGAAAGAATAACCGGTAAAGTAGAACAAGGGCTAAGAAATTCATACCGAAGATGTGGAGAAAATGGATTCAACTCCAAGTTAGGAGGCTCTTCAATTGCAGGCTTTGTAGGAGGAGTTTTCCTATTTTCTTGATCCAAAGAGAGTTTCCGGGGTGCATAGTTATACGACCCCATTCCTTACAAAGAATCCACACATTCCATGAAGCCATACATCTCATCATCATCAAAGTTGAGCAAGACGACCTCCAATATATCACCCACATTGATCGTGCCACTTGTATCATCAACAATCTCATTGGTCACCAAGTCCACGAAAGAACACACTTTATTCCTATTTGGCTGTCGCATAGATTTGCACATGTGGAATACCACCTTGTCATCACCCACCCGGAAAGTGAGTTCTCCGGCCTCCACATCAACAAGATCCTTCCCCGTAGCAAGGAAAGGTCTTCCAAGAATAATCCACACCTCATCGTCCACTTCACAATCAATAATGACAAAATTCGCCAGAAGAATGAATTTGTCAACACGAACCAATATATCTTCAATTACTCCCAACGGTCTCTTCATGGTATGATCAACCATTTTTAATCTCATAGATGTGGGTCTTGGTTTCCCAATTATCAAAGTCTTGAAAACCTAACTGGGCATCAAATTTATACTTGTCCCAAGATCACAAAGAGCTTTAGCAAACTCGACACTTCCAATGGTACAAGGGATTGTGAAAGCACCGGGATATTCCAATTTAGGATCCATTGAATGCACAATTGCACTCACTTGATGAGTGAATTTTATAGTTTCAATTTCATCGACCGCTTCTTTGTCACCAAATCCTTCATAAACGTTGCATAACCGTGCATTTGATCCAAAGCTTCAACTAATGGCACATTGATCAAGAGACTCTTCATCATGTCAATGAACATTTTGAATTGATTCTTGCCATTTTTCTTGGTGGGCCTTTGAGGATATGGAGGAGGAGGCTTAGGCAATGGTACCTTAGCCTTTTGCACTACCGGTTATGGTATAACAATAAAGTGATCCCTAGACGGGTTCACTTCCTCTTGAATCTCTTCCACATCGTCATCAATATCAATCCGCACTTCATCATTTACTTGAACCACATTGTTAGGGATCTCTTCTTCTTATACCACTTTCTCATCATCCACAAGTTGCCTTTGACTTGAGGTGGTTGCATTCCCACATCTTCCACTTCTTGTAGTAATGGTCGTGGCATGCCCCGTTTTGTTCCCACCCTTTGGGTTCACCACCATGTCACTTGGTAGTGCCCCCTTAGGACGAGAATTTAGAGCTTGAGCGATTTTCTCTTTTTGGACTTCTAAGTTGGGAATCCGAATCAACATTCTTTTTCATCATTTTCTTGAACATATTCTCAATTTGCCCCATTTCATTCTTGGAATAACTTGGGTCATGGGAAGGATAAGGAGGCGGGTTGATCGGGTGTTGATACATCGGGGACCTTTGAAAACCCGACCCTCGATTTCCTTGATTAGTGTTTCATCCACCTTGATTGTTGCCCCCAATTACCTTGATTGTTTCCATTCCAATTTCCTTGATTGTTATTGTTATGCCTATTCCCTTGATTTTTTCCACCATTCCAATTACCTTGGTTATTTGAATTCCAATTGCCTTGATTGTTTTGAGGTCGCCATTGTTGTTGAATTGGGCCTTGGAAATTGTTTCGTTGCCCTTAAAAATTATTCACATATGCACATCCTCTTCTTGTTCATTGTAAGATTCATCTTTATCAAACCCACTATCTTCTTGCAAATAATCCTGCACTCGGTTTTCCACTTGCGGACCCTTGGTCCTTCTTTTGTTCACCATTATGTTTACTTCCTCCATGGAGTTGACTTGCTTAGGACATTGCACTTTTTGAATTTGAGACTTTTCTAATTGATTCATAATGGTGGTCAATTTGGCAATGGCTTGCCCATGGTCATGCAACTCTTTATGGAGGTGAATCACATTCGGATCACCTTGGGGAACATTAGCCCAGGATTACCATACCGATGATGTGTCTGCTATTTAATCCAAAATCTCACAAGCTTCCGCAAACAACATTATCATGAAATTCCCACCGGCAGGTTAATTCACCACGCATTGGTTGGTTGTATTAATCCCACGATAGAAAGTTTGTTGAATCATATTCTTCGTCGTGTCGGTATTCGGTCACTATTTGACCATTGTTCTATACAACTCCCATATCTCCTGTAGCGTCTCATTGGGCTCTTGCTTGAATGCTAGAATATCATCTCTAAGAGTAGCCATATGCCCAGGAGAGAAGAACTTGGCAATAAATTTCTTCGCCAATTCATCCAAAGAATGAATGGAGTGGTTTGGAAATCGTTCCAACCAATCCAAGGCTTTCCCCCATAAAGATAAGGGAAAAAGCCTTAGCCTCAAAGAATCCTCGGAGACGTTTGTTTGTTTACTCCCCCAACAAGGGTCTACAAACCCCTTCAAGTGTTTATACGCATTTTGACTTGGAGCCTTGGTGAAGAAACCTCGTTTCTCAAGCAAAGTGAGCATCACATTGGTGATTTGAAAGTTTCCTGCCCTAATACGAGGTGGGACTATAGCACTTGCACACCCTTCATTGGGCAACACCCGGTGTGGAGACTATCATGGAGGAGGTGGCGGTGGAGCGGGGACATTGTCATGAGGCACTCGACCTCTTCTATTGGCTTGAGGTTCAAGAGGAACCTTATCAACTTGCTCGTCCTCAACGTCCACATCCCCGAAAGCAATATTTCCGAACTTGTTGTTTGCCATGTTTGTACCTACGATTTCTAAAAAAAGTTAGTAACACGAAAGGAAAAGAATATATTCCAAAAACACACCCAATTATATAACGAACACCATTTTTAACTCCACGTCAATGGCACCAAAAATTGATCACGTCCAAAAGCAAGCCTCTAAATAGGTATGAGACAGTCGGGGTCGAATCCACAAGGATCTTAGATGGGAGTTGGGAATATATATTCTAGTGCGTGAAGTTGAACTATCTTAATTGGAACTTCCATAAAATGGTGATGTTTCTATTTCTATTTTAAGACTAAAGAATGCAAAGTGAAGAAGTAAGACTAGGATAATTGTTTTTGTTGTTTTCCATGTTTGTAAAAGCCTAGGGATGTGACCATGACCTAGGTATTTGCCTAATAGGTTAAAGATTTTTATGCTCATTTTATTAATAACGGTGTATTATAGCTCACAACACTACGTTGGCCACTCAATACCTCTCAGTCAGAGAGTGGTTTTGCCCAATTTGGCTTTCTCAAAACCAAATGGGTATCTACAAAATGGTTGATAAGAGCTCAAGTCAGGTTGTTACTATCTCTAGGTTTAACCCTTTAATTGTGTCACGACCCAAAATCTATAAGGTCGTGATGGCGCCGGACACCACTGTCAGGCAAGTCAATCTTTAATTAGTTTAAAATAAAGTCCTGTCTCAATATTTTCAAAATCGTTACCTTTCCTTTAATACATAATAACTAGATGAAATCCATTTAAGTAAAAACAACAGTCTATTTTCCACTTTAATAAAATTCATCCCAGAACCCGGTGTCATTCGTACATGAGAAATTTCTAAGACTTTTTATAAAATACTACAAAGCTTTTCCGAAATACAAGTTGGACAAGGACTTTAGAATAAAAATAGTTACAATACATAGAGGAAGACTCTGCAGGCAACGGATCGCCTCCGGATGATGCAGCTCGCCTAAGTCTCCAAACAAGCCTCGTCGCTATGAAAGTACATGTGCAACAAACTGCACATCAAGTGTAGCATGAGTACGAAGACAACGTGTACTCAGTAAATATCCCACCTAACCTCAGAGAGGTAGTGACGAGAGGTCGAATTAGACACTTGATAAAAGTCGATTAACTATAATCAAGTGAGATGCTAAGCATGAGTATCATAGGAAATTAAAGAATGAGCAGAGATAAGAAATATCAACTTATTTCACATTTTACACATAAATTCTTCTTCATTTTAGCTGGCAACTCAAACCTCCTTAGGCCAATAAACAAGTATAATTCACAGAAAAATAAGCAACATTTATCATGCGCAAGAAAATGCCGAGGATCGAACGACGCGGACCAACAATAATAAATTGTGCACTGCCGAGGGTCGAACGACTCGAACCATAGATGCATCTATTTTCCCCGCTCGCGAATCGATTATGCGACGCGGTCAACATAATAATAATAAGGCTAACATGCTCGCGAATCATACCTGCGACTCAGGTGCTCATAGGTACACGTATTCACATAATAATCCGCATTTTTACCTAGAAAATAGCTTCTCAAGAAAATGATAAAGTTCTCTTTAGGTGAACATAGAATATTATTTAAATCATTTTTGGAAATTTATTTGTCAAGTTTGATAAGGTTTTAAATATTACTGATTCATCCGGAACACAATTATGCACGGAAGGACCCATTCTCTTATCAATTGATCAAGGAAAATAAGTTCGGACCTTTTTAAGTATTCTATTACTAACTTGATAATATCACCGGGCTAATATCATTGATAAAATCACAAGTACAACAGGTAAGGCATGCTAGTGGGTCCTAGACTACCCGAACATGGCATAGAGTAGCTACGCACAGACTCCCGTCACCTCGTGCGTACGTAGGCCCCTACAAATAGTAACACATATTTAATTAGTTCACCTAGGGGGGCAATTCCCCTCACAAAGTTAGAAAGGAGACTTACCTCGCTCCGAAATTCCATAACCGGCTTCCAAGCCCTTCCGACGACTCCACTTGATGCACAACGCCCCAAAACTATCCAAATAACGGTAAACCAATGAAAATATACTCTAATATTCGTAGAAAATTCAAATTATATAATTTCCCAACTCCGCTCAATGAATTGACCAAAATGCCCTCGGGCCCACGTGCCCGGATTCCGAAATTTCTCGAAGATAAGCTCTACCCATAGCTTTACTAGTTCAAATATACAATTTACTCAAATATTTATGCTCAATTCGTGGTTAAAATCCAATTTACCCAATTTCTAGGTTTTCTTCAAAAATCCCAATTTTCCCACAATTTTCATGTTCAAGTCCATGTAATAACCATGTATTTAACTTGAAAATTAGTAGAAACAACTTACCTTGTGATCCTTGACAAAATTCCCTCCTTGAAGCTCCTCAAAATCGCCCATACCAAATGAAAATTGAAGAAGAAAGGTCCAAATTCCCGTTTAAAAACAATTTGCCCAGGCCTTAATTCCGCACCTGCGGTCCCCTCATAGCACCTGCGCTTCCGCAGGTGCGCCCAATCTCCCGCACCTGCGGCCTCCTCAGCTCCAGCCCAAACTCGCACCTGTGGCGCCCAAAGCCGTACCTGTGGTTCCACACATGCGGCCAAAGCCTCGCAGGTGCGGTCGCACCAGACACCAGCAACTTCAGCTTTCTTAAACTTCAAATATTGATCCGTTAATCACCTAGAATCCACCCGAGGCCACCGGGACCTCGTCCAATAACACCAACCTGTCCCAAAACATGACACGGACCTGCTCGAGGCCTCAAAGCACATCAAACAACATCAAAACAAAGAATCGCTCTCCAATCCAAATCTTTAAGAACTTATAATTTCAAACTTCTACATCCGACGCCGAAACCCGTCAAATCACATCCGATTGACCCTAAATTTTGCACAAAAGTCATATTCGACATTACGGACTTGCTCCAACTTTCGAAACAACATTCCAACCCCGATATCAAAATTTCCACTTCCGGTCGAATTCTTCAAAAACCTTCAAATTTCTATCTTTAGCCAAAGGACTTCAAATTGACCTCCGGACATCCTAATTCACTTCCGATCGAGCTCCCAACTCCAGAATCACCATATGAAGCTATTCCCAGACTCGGAATCCCAAAAAGACATCAATATATCTGAAATGCACTTCAAGCCAAACTTAGGAAATTCCTTCAAAAATGCTGACTTCCACAATATACGCCGAAACGCTCCCGGGGTTATCCAAAACCCAATCCGGACATACGCCCAAGTCCGAAATCCTCATACGAACCTGCTGGAACCTTCAGGTCCTGATTCCGAGGTTGTTTACTCAAAATTCCAATCTTAGTCAATCCTTCCAACTTAAGGTTTCCGAAATGAGAATTCTCTTTCCAGATCCACCCGAACTTCCCGAATTTCAATTCCGACCATGCGCACAAGTCATAATAC